>BSBM01000904.1:42532500-42717500 GCA_027924585.1 Larix kaempferi
AGAATTTACATTTTAAATTGAATACATACATGATTGGGTGCTTCCTTGACCATTTGGATAGAATACACAACATTTGGGGCTCTATTTGGCTCTTTGAATTGAATACACACCTCTTGGGCTCTATTTGGATCATTTGAGTGAATACACAATAGTTGGACTCTATTTGGCTCCATGGATTGAATTCTCATGCTACTTGGACACACATGAACTCTTCTTACATATAGTGGACACATCAAAAGAGAATTTTACATTTGAAGCAAAGAGCAATCATAATCCTTGAGATATGGTGACAAATTTATCTTGTTAATTGTATTTTAGTCTTCATTCACTTGTTTGAATGGAATCTATTTTGGTTTTTCCTCATGAATTGTATGATAGATATATTTTATTCTTCTTAGTCTTCAACATAGACAATAAAACATCTTACCAAAAAGAAACTACCACATGTACCAAGCAATGCTTTCAACCTTTCATGAAGATAATAAAAAAAAATTACTTGCATCACCACCAATAACATTTCATAATCACACTCCTCTATCTAGTAAACAAACATTTGTTGAATTCCTCATGGTTTCACTACAATAACTCACACAAACACCTAAAGAATTGAAAACTATTAGTCTTTTGGGGCTATTTTCCCTCATCCATACCAGGAAAATGAAGTGAGTAGGAGCTTCTCCCTTGTAGGGAATTTGCTCTTACTAACATCCCATACCACCATCCAATACCATCCTCCTGAGTTCCTAGAGTTGTTGTTGTAGTTATATGTAGGGCATTCCCAAGATATTTTAACATTATATGAAAACATTCTCACTAAATGTTGTTGTACATAATCAATTGCTACATCGAGATTTAATAATCATGCACATCGAGTTTTAACATCTTATTTGTTGTTCATTCTTGCAGGGGTAATATTTTTGTTTTTCTAAAAACTGCATTGAATATGGGAAACAGACGTAATAATAAAAGAAATTCTAGAAGGAAGGAGCTACCCCCTGAAAAGGCCCTTGAGATAAGAGAAAATGCCAGGTTGTACATGGAAAATCGTAGAAATAAAAATGTTAGTTCCTTAGATCCATTAACAAGCAATGGCGAAGTGGTTAAAGTCAATCAAATCTTGCCTAATGTCGAGTATGAAGGGATGTATGCTGAACAAGTTCTTAATTGGCAACCTCCCCAAGAAGAGCACACACATGGTGAACACACTCCCTTGCAGGACCAATTTGTGAACAAAGGGCCACAACAAACCATTGATGAGACTTGTACTTCCTTGCAGACTCCCTTGCCTCGACTATCAAGTGGACGACGAAGAACTCCCAGATGTATTCATGTGGATGAATGTTCATTTTCAGGACTTGAATTTAAGATGCCCAAATGCACTATTGATTTCCATTGTAGCAAGATAATCAAATATTTTTTTGAATCCAAAACCGATGCAGCAAAATGTCAATTATTTCTTGCTTTGTTAAAATCACATTGTCTAGCTCATGTTAAAAGAATTTTGGGCATAAAGGTAGTTAGAATTTCAGAGGCCAATGATCATGTTGTTAGAAATCTACAATCTACATTTAATTTGATTGGAAAAACTTCTTGTACAAAATATTTTAATGCGGTCCGTCGTGTACTGTCGAAATCGATTGTAGACAAATCCACAAGGCAACGTCGCCTACTATCACACACATGTAAAATATTTAAAGTAGATAGAAAGAATCTTCAAAAGTATTCTGCCATTAGAGAAAAACTTGAGACCCCAAGCCAAAAACATTGTTGGGCCTTTGTTGGTAGGTTACCTTGTTCAGACATGAAGCTCATTGATGTTGTTAAAGAACTAGTGCAAAATTTTTGGCATGATAACACTAGACCGTCATCGAGTCAAAGAGATGTTTTAAAGTTGAGAAAAGGTGTTAGGGTGGGTGAATCCCATGTCAAGAAATTCCTTGACATGGCACAAACAGAACTCTATGAGAGGTTCAAGAATGAGCACACACAATTGAACTTGGGCCAAAGGTCCTTTGAAAAATGCAAACCCTGGTATGTTAGAATTTGCATTGATCGCAATACATGTTGTTGTAGATACCATGTAGAATTTGAGTACTATTATGATACATATAGACATATATTTTATGATTTTCATACTAACATTGTGCAGGATTGCCCATCGTTACAACGACCGAATGCATCCAGAGAATTTATACATAGCATAATGTGTCCAAGACCTGAAGGACAAAAATATTATAAAAGATCATGTTTATATGGGCCATGTTCCAGTTTTAGTGGATTTGCATTATTGAGCCGCTGCATCCGCACAACCGAGGCGCATGAATTTGGGAGGATGTCAGTAAAAATGCAGAACTTCAAGTTCATAACATATCACGTAGATATCCTTCGAAGGAAAGTAAAAAAATTGCATTTGTGAAGTCACAGGTAATCTAAGTTTGCATACTTTCATAATGTACATGTTGAATTTATACATATATATTTAGAGTGCAAATGTCACATTGTATTAATGACCTTGGTTTTGTCGCACCGGGTACAAATTTTTGATTTCGTGAAGGAATTCAGCCAAAAGACCGAGTAGTATGTACAACATGTCCATGTAGCACGGTGGCAGGATGAACAGTACAGATAGTGCAAGGACACCTTTCCCAATGGCACAATATTGTCGGTTGTGGACTTTGCTGAAAACTACACCCTACAACCACATAATGAGATTCAAAGTCAATACTACCATTCAAACCAAGTCAGCATAATTGTCCATATCACGTATAGGCATGGGACAGAGAGAAGCAACGACATGAGGATAATATTGAAAGAGACCATCTTCTACATCAGTGATGACAACTGAAAGAGAGATGGAAGAGCAAGGTAGGTGTAGAGCGAATGTAGTGTAGAAAAAATGTATAAATATAATGTAGGAGATGATAAAAATAATACAATTGGTTGGGTTTAAATAAGCCCGTCTTGCACCTTTTCACCAAAGGGCATGACTATAATAATAAATTAATATTAATTATATTTAATATTAATTTATTATTATTTTATTGTTACATTGCCTTCCCCTTAAGGGAAGATTTGTCCTCAAAGCTTATTTGACAATAATGATTATGTGAACTATTGCATCGTCTCTAATGTGGACACCTGTATGGTTTGCTACTGGCGGGTTTTGTCCCTAGTTCTATTTCGATTATGTGTTCAATTTTTTTGTTTGGTGGGAGCTCCATAGGTAGTTCTTGAAACACCTTGCGATGTTTTTGAATCAGCTTTTGTATCTCTAGTTTTTTGTCCCTATCTCCTTCACTTGTTAGAAGCTTCATTTCTTGACATTGAAGTATGTACATTGTTGCATCCTTCCGAAGTAGCTTTTCCATTTGATGTGATGTAACCAATTGTCCTGGAGGTGTTTTGAACCCATATAATTTGTGTGTTTTTAGAACACATGGAATTCAGTAAAATGTTCTTGGTGATTTGCGGAGTAAGTACACAAGGTTTGTAACCATTGTATTCCTAATACTACATCGACTCCTTCCAGCGGTACCGCAAAGAAATCCGATTCTAAGTTATACTCTTGTATTTGTAAATTGACTTGGTGACATTTCCATACGTTATCAATCTGCTTTCCATCTACTACCATAATCTTTATGTTAGGTACTAGAAAAAAAAATAGGTTAAATGCCTTAGCAAGGTTGACATTAATGAAGTTATGGGTGCTTCCAGAGTCGATGAGAACTATGACGTTATTCTTTTTTATATGTCCTCTAAGCTTCAATGTTTGCGGTTGGGGGATTTCGGTAATAGCAGCTAATGAGATTTGTGGGGTGTCATCCTCGATTTCTGTGTGGTAGTCTTGTTGACTCTTCGCATCGTTCTCAATTGGTTCCTTGACTTCCAACTCTGCTTCACGGGCATACAATTTCTTGTGTAAGCATCTGTGCTTAGGATCCCATTTGTCTCCACAGAACTTACATTTCCCTTCCTTTATTCTCTGGGCCTCTAAATTGGGCTCTGTTCCTTCTCTAAGTTGATGCAGTGTATATCTTGGGTTCCCTGTGTATGTTGATTGGAGGGGGGTCCTTTTGGAGTCGTCTTGGTCGAAATTTGTATGAACGGATTTGCTTTCAATGATCCTAGCTTTACGTCATGCTTCCTCCATGGTAGAGATGTTATGTAACTCTAGTTCATCACGGATGTGTTGTTTTAGGCCATGTATGTAGGTCTGTAATCTTTGGTCATCATCTAACTCTGGAACTCTAGTTGATAGTGCTTCCCACTCACAGGTGTACTCATCGACACTGCTTTTCTGTTGTAACCTTGTGATTTTGGCAAAGAAGTCTTTTTCTTCGACGCCTTGGAATCTTTTAATGAGGTCGTTCTTGAAACTAACCCAGTCGTGAGAACATATTCTTGCAGTTTTATTCCACCATAAGTACCAGTTGTAAGCGTTGCCTTCTAGATGCATGGAGGCATATTTAATTTTCTCCTCTTCGTAATGTATATTGTGGATGTCTAAGTATTCTTCGGCTTTGTTAGCCCATGCTATGCACTATTGTTCGTCCTCGTCGTATTAGGGTAGCTCAACTTTCACCCATATTTGGAGTCCTTGTGTATATGAGTATGATGACGACATGTTGTAAGGATCCGACTGCCTCGTTCTTCTAGGAAAGTTTGGATGCAGATCTTTTGGTAATGGTAATATGTCCAAGATTGTGTATAAAACTGCCTTATTTTTCTTTTGGTATTCTTGTAGAGTGTGAACGGTGTTCTCTATTCGTGACGTGATTTGTGTCCAAGTCGCTGCCAAATTGTCACTAGTTTGATTGATCTTTGCCTGGAGTTCCTCATAGTTCTTGTTAATATTCTCATTGATTGAATCAAACTGGGCGTTTAATTCACTCATTGATCTGGTGATTGGAATCTTCTCGGTGCTGAACGTGGATTTATTTTTATTTGGTGTACGAAGCCAGCCCGCCACGATTTTTTTTTTAACTAATTATAATAATAATTATTATTATAATATAGTTTTTTTTAAATTAATAATAATATTAATAAATATTATTAATATTAAAGTACTAATAAAAAAAATTAAACAGCTGACCGTGGATGATGGAGGAGATGTTAGGGAGGCGGAACGGCGGTGGGAGGCAGAAAGGTGGAAGGGAGGTGCGCGAGAGGGGGTGGCGGTGGAAGGGAGCTTGGACGCAAGGGTGGCAACAGCGATGGCAGGGGTGGCAGTAGCGAAGAAGGGAAGTGTAGCGAAGGAGGGAGTAGAGGGGGTGGAAGGCGGTAGAGAGAGATGAACAAGGGCATGAGCAGGCAGTGGGGATTTGCGGAGCAGGTGGCGTAGTGGAGAGGGTGTAGGAGGTGGTGGTCGCAGGCTTAGTGGAGTAGCGCGGGATGGTGGAGGATGCGGGCAGTGGTGGAACACACAGAACGGGGAAGTGGAGAGGCGTGGGAGGGCGCAGAGAGGGTAGGGAGAGTAAGTTGAAGGAGATTGTGGCATAGGTGGGTGCAGATGGGATACCGGTGGAGTGGAGAGTGGGAGAAGGAATCGTGGGAGAAGGAGCGTGCGATGGATTGGAGTGGGGAGCAAGCTGGAGGAGCGCGGGAGGGAGCATCGTGTAGGTAGAGGAGCACGAAGGCATATGGGAGTGGTGGGCAGTGGAAATTGGAGTGGAAGGTGGTGGCTTGGTGCCAAGATCCAAGAGGCTCTGATATGAATGGAAGAGCAAGGTAGGTGTAGAGCGAACGTAGTGTAGAAAAAATGTATAAATATAATGTAGGAGATGATAAAAATAATACAATTGGTTGGGTTTAAATAAGCCCGTCTTGCACCTTTTCACCAAAGGGAACGACTATAATAATAAATTATTATTATTTTATTGTTACAAGAGAGGTATACAGATGGATCGGCATTGGATATGGTCAGATGGTTGTGCAGACCAGTTCAAAAATGCACGTGTATTCCAGTGGTTGATTATTTTTGACAAGACTTATGATGTGCTGCATGTATGGATCTATTTTGAGACTAGGCATGGAAAGGGAGAGCACAATGGGGCTGGACCATGTCTCAAAACATCCCTACGAAGGGAGGAGATGAGGTGCATGAGAGACCCTCATATTCTAAATGTAGAATCCATAGTTCAATGGTGCGAAGCAAAAATGTCAAATTGAACCATGGAGCAACACATACCAACAAGTAGAGGACATGTTGTCAGAAATTTCTGGAATGTAGTTGATATAGATCGATCGCATTCTTATAGTTGTAGTACTGTGCAAGGCACTCATGGATTTCATTCGGTTTGAATCTCAAACAACCCTTTATTTGACATATGGATGCGAAAACTTGCTTGCTTTTGTGGGTCTTGCAGCAGTTGTGAGTGGGATGAACGCGAATCAATGGATTGGGTTGATGAATGGGATCATGTATCACCTACAGTGGGCCCACGTGCAGTTGTTGAAACAATCCAGTTAGAGTAAGGCCAGTCCTCTATTTCGAATGAATATGATCATGTATCTGATCTTGTACAACTAGGTAAACATTTCTGCATGCATATCCCAGTTCCCTCCTTGTTTTTGTAATTATCCAGGTTATCAAACCTCTACTTGTTGGAATATGACCTCAAAATTCATTTTTGCAGGACACATCTACGCAGTCATTGCCCCGACAGACAGTTCAATTGGGATGAATTATTGTTTGGCATGATGCATCCAGGGGAAGCAAACCCTCCTTGCATCATTAACCGATAATGAAGGCATTACCTTTTCGATTGGATCAATGGTTGTTCAAGGGGAATATCTCATAGTAGATGGAAAGGGACCAAAGAGAAATGGCTACAAATACACGAATTATCGACCAGGTTCACGGGTGTATCACTTTACTCACATGATCGTTGGTACAAACATCCAACTGCAAACAATGTCAACGAAGACATCAAACAAGGTACGCTACTTATGAGCTCATGCAGAGCATGAGAGGTTCTTCGAGAGAATAAAAAACCGAGAGGATCAAGAAGGCCTAATTGATTGAGGTACATAGTAGAGACATGTGATTGTTTATTCATGCATGATTAATGCTATTCATGTTAGATAGTTTATTTGATATCGTTATCTTATATCATTTATTTGATGTTTGAGTTATGATTAAGTTATGATTTATAGCCATCTGATTGTTTATTCATGCATGATTAATGTTATTCATGTTAGATAGGAATTTGATATCGTTATCTTATATCATTTATTTGATTTATGAGTTATGATTTATAGCCATGTGATTTTTATTCATGCATGATTAACCCTAGAAGCACTAATATAACCCTACAAACATAATCTAGCCCTAGAAATCCTAGAAAGCTAAACTAACCTTAGAAACACTAATTTAACACTAGAAAACTAAGCTAGAATACTATAAACCTAATCCAGTCCTAGAAACCTAAACTAGCCCTAGAAACACTAATCTAACCCTCGGAAACTAATCTAGAATCCTAGAAACCTAATCTAGCCCTAGAATTAGTGAACCACCACACGTTCCCTCAATAGGGGGTATTTGGACTCCAAGTGGGATAGGATCACTATTAGAAGGGTTTGTCACATCACACAAGTACACCACTAGAGAACTCAACTTATAGAATCCAAGTCTACATGTCTATCTTGGTATTTCAATCCTCAAACCCTAGGTCGTACCAAGATGCCCGCAGCACCCAAATATGGATATTGCCCCTATTTTCTCTACCACTCACTCCATTTGGAGCTTTAGGAATTGTTTCAATATTGGTCTAGTACTTGGATGAATATGAGGAGCATTTGGGAGCTATGATTCTTATTCATTGGCTTCTTGAGTTGGTTCATAATTACCTTCATCCACATAATAATGGATAATTTCATTGTTGTTCAAATATGTTGGCAACGAGGGCATGTTAAGGCTTTTTTCATTAGCGTTAGTAACAATATTCATATTCATATTCATGATGGCTTATGATAACCATTCATGCTAGGGTTTTTGGATTTGCAATGTCATTTGTTCATTGAGACTTCTTGCCACTTGAAAACCTTCAATCATATTCAATTCAATAGTGTCATTTTGAATCAGTTCTAGAGAATATGTATGTGGTTCATGTGATGAAACAACTTCCATATTGTCTTGAGCTACTTCATCATCTAATTAAGTAGCGCTAACATGTTCATCATTGTCACCTAATGGTTGGAAATGTCCTTGAGGGAGGATTTAGACCTACCTCACCCATGTCAATGCTTGATTTTTTGGAGGTCGACCTCCCACCCCACATGTCCTTTTCAAAAAAAAATTGTTCTCTTGGTTTTGTGCCCACCCAAAATTTTTTCATGCTTTGGGCAACTTGAGGTATATACCCAAACCATAAAACTCTTATATTATGTTGATTATGTTGGTTATTGGTTCCTCATCAACATCTCCATCGTCATCATCTTCTTCATCATCATCTTCATCACCATCTTCATCACCGTCACTATCATCATCAACGTCTTCATCATCATCACCATCATCATCATCATCATCATCATCATCTTCATCATCATTGTCATCTCTAGGATCCTCATCGACATCTCCATCATCTTCATCACCATCACCATCAACGTCTTCATCATCATCACCATCATCATCATCATCATCAACAACATCTTCATCATCATTGTCATCTCTAGGTTCCTCATCAACATCTCCATCATCATCATCTTCATCACCATCACCATCATCATCAACGTCTTCATTATCATCACCATCACCATCATCATCATCAACATCTTTATCATCATTGTCATTTCTAGGTTCCTCATCAACATCTCTATCATCATCATCTTCTTCGTCATCATCATCATCATCATCATCTTCATCACCATCACCATCATCATCAACGTCGTCATCATCATCACCATCTTCATCATCATTTTCATCTCTAGGCTCCTCATCAACATCTCCATCATCATCTTCATCATCATCATCATCATCATCTTCATCATCATCTTCATCATCATCGCCATCACCATCACCATCATCATCAATGTCTTCATCATCATCACCATCATCATCATCATCACCATAAGTGCCCGGTGGAGGATTTTGCAAAGTTGACTCCTGTGTGCAAAAATTGCACTCCCTTACTAAGCAAAACCCTAGTTTCCAAAATGGACTTACAAGGTGACACCCGGGCCAGGGGACCGGAGGAGAGTGGCACCCCTATTACTATACCAATGTCCTGAATCCAACGAAGTCGACTGTTTGTCAATAAGAGCCATGGTAATCATTCTATGGCTCATTCTGTCTCGCATCCAAAAGGCCTTTAGAGACACGTGTTAGATATCTGTCGGGGGCATAGAACTCCAACTGTGCAACAAAATCGGGTTCCAGGGAGTACTGCAAGTGTGTCTAGGGAGGTTCTGGCTGGGAATGCTAGCCATAAGTTCCTGGTGGACGATTTTGCAAATTTGACTCCAATGTGCAAAAATTGCACACTCTCGTACTGAGCAAAACCCTAGTTTCCAAAATGGACGTACAAGATGACACCGGGGCCATAGGACCAGAGGAGAGGGGCACCCCTAGCACTATCCTAATGGCCTGAATTTAACGGAGTCGATGGTTTGTCGATCGGAGCCACGGTCGTCATTCTATGGCTCATTCCGTCTCACATCCAAAAGGCCTTTAGGGACACTTGTTGGATACCTACCGGGGGCATAGAACTCCAACCGTGCAACAAAAATGGGTTTAGGGGATTCCTCCAAGTGTGTCTAGGAATGTTCCAGATGGGAACGCTAGCCATAAGTGTCCGATGGACGATTTTGCAAAGTTGACCCCCGTGTGCAAAAATTGCACACTCCCTTATTGAGAAAAACCCTAGTTTCCAAAATGGACATACAAAGTGACACCCGGGCCACGGGACTGGAGGAAAGGGGCACACCTATCACTGTCCCGACATCCTAAATCCAATAAAGTCGACGGTTTGTCAATCGGAGCCACAATCGTCATTCTATGGCTCGTTTCATCTCGCATCCAAATGGCCTTTACGGACACCTGTTGGATACCTGCCGGGGACATAGAACTCAAACCGTGCAAGAAAACCTAGTTCTGGGGAGTCCTGCAAGTGTGTCTAGGGAGGTTCCAGTTGGGAATGCTAGCCATAAGTGCCTAGTGGATGATTTTCCAAAGTTGACCCCCGTGTGCAAAAATTTCACACTCCATTACTGAGAAAAACCCTAGTTTCCAAAATGGACCTACAAGGTGACACCCAGGCCATGGGACCGGAGGAGAGGGGCACCCCTAGCACTATCTCGACATCCTTAATCCAATGGATTCAACGGTTTGTCGATCCGAGCCACGGTTGTCATTCTATGGCTCATTTCGTCTCGCATCCAAAAGGCCTTCAGGGACACCTACTGGATACCTTTCGGGGGCATAGAATTCCAACCGTGCAACAAAACCAGGTTTTGGGGAGTCCTGCAAGTGTTTCTAGGGAGGTTCCATCTGGGAATGCTAGCCATAAGTGCCTGGTCAACAATTTTGCAAATTTGACCCCAATGTGAAGGCCTTTCCAATATTGCTCAAGGGAGCCATTTCTCGTCCAGAGGCCCCCGGGCATGCATAGCCACCGTGGATAGGTCCACAATGTCCACGTGGACCTGTGGGAGCCGATAGAATCCAAGTTCGCTTTCTAATTTGGGTCCTGCAGCTCCGGAGCAATTCCTTAAAGCGTCTCTGAATGGCCCAGGTTGCACAAAAAAAATGCCCCTAGCACCCAAGCTGTGGCTCCGATCATGAATCCGTCGATTCTGATGGATCCAGGATGCGGGGTTTTAGCTAGCCCCCCCCCCACAGCGTTCCTCGGAGTTCCAGAAATGGTGCCAATGTGCCATCTCTGGAGCTAGGGTTTTGCTCAGTGAAGGCCTTTCGAATATTGCTCAAGGGGGGCATTTCTCTTCCAGAGACCACCGGGCCTGCGTGGCCATAGTGGACATGTCCACAACGAAAATAAACACATGTGGGAGCCGACATAATCCAAGTCCACTAGCCAGTTTGGGTTCCGTTCCCCCAGAGCAAATCCTCAAAGTGTCCCCGAATGGCCCCAGGGCACTTATGGCTAGATGTTGATGAGGAACCTAGAGATGACAATGATGATGAAGATGTTGATGTTGATTATGATGATGGTGATGATGATGAAGACATTGATGATGATGATGATGGTGATGGAGATAATGATGATGATGAGGATGATGGAGATGTTGATGAAGATGTTGATGATGATGATGGTGATGATGGTGATGATGATGAATACGTTGATGATGATGGTGATGGTGATGAAGATGATGATGATGATGATGGAGAAGATGATGATGATGGAGATCTTGATGAGGAACCTATATATGACAATGATGATGAAGATGTTGTTGTTGATGATGATGATGATGATGGTGATGATGATGAAGATGTTGATGATGATGGTGATGGTGATGAAGATGATGATGATGATGAGGGAGAAGACGATGATGACAGAGATGTTGATGAGGAACCTAGAGATGACAATGATGATGAAGATGATGATGATGATGATGATGTTGATGGTGATGATGATGAAGACGTTGATGATGATGGTAATGGTGATGATGAAGATGATGATGATGATGATGGATAAGATGATGATGATGGAGTTGTTGATGAGGAACCTATAGATGACAATGATGATGAAGATGTTGATGATGATGATGATGATGGTGATGATGATGAAGACATTGATGATGATGGTGATGGTGATGGTGATGAAGATGATGATGATGATGATGGAGAAGATGATGATGATGGAGATGTTGATGAGGAACCTAGAGATGACAATGATGATGAAGATGTTGTTGGTGATGATGATGACGGTGATGATGATGAAGACGTTCATGATGATGGTGATGGTGATGAAGGTGATGATGATGATGATGATGGAGATGTTGATGAGGAACCTAGAGATGACAATGATGATGAAGATGTTGTTGTTGATGATGATGATGGTGATGATGATGAAGATGTTGATGATGATGGTGATGGTGATGAAGATGATGATTATGATGATGGAGAAGATGATGATGACGGAGAAGATGATGATGATGGAGATGTTGATGAGGAACCTAGAGATGACAATGATGATGAAGATGTAGAATTAACTTGAAGTTTGATTATGATTAGAGCCATATCAAGTAAGAGGATGTTAGGAGGGAAACATTTTATAATGTGCCAACTTAGGATTGTTTGAATGGTGTTGATGTCATCTAATCTTATTGTTGGCTTTGTGACATTTATGATGATAATGAATGGAGTGCCAAGATTGTATTTTGACTTATTTGTGATCATCTATCTAGTTGACATTCTTCTTTTTAGCAAGACATGGGAAGATCTTTTGCATCAATTGGACCTGGCACGTATTTGTAACAATGTGTAGATACAAGTTGGTCAACATGAAATACTCATGCAAGCAAACATGCACGGAGAATTGATCATGTGAAGATTTCAATTATTGGTAATGGCATTTCACATTGGAATTTCATTTCATCTCATCCCTTCAAACAAAATTTTTTTTATGTTTTGAATTTTTACATTGCCCTTGACACAAAGTTTTAGTGACAAAATAACCCTTCAGCAATGAAGTTAGACTTAAAAAATATCATTTAATAATTTGTTTTTATTAAAGAATAATTCGTGGAAGTTAATGTTTGGCAACATGTAATGCAACAAAACAAAACTTTCAATTTGAACATGTTGCATTAATGGTGTAATTGAAATTGTGACATTCTATTCCAAATGACTTGGCTTTAAAGACCAGATAAATATAGTCTGCCCTTTATAGAGGCTATTCATTAAAAAACACATTTCTATTGAGATTGTACTATGATGTTCTCCCCTTCCTTTGTCAAAAGAATATTAATAAGGTTGTTTTTCCAAGGTATATGATGTTTTGGATTTCTCAAATATTATTGCATGTGAACTTGCACATACCAAGCTACAAAAAATATTTCACAGAAATGGATTTTTCTATGTGAATAGATAAGTGAAAATATTTTAGCAACAAGACCTATAAATTTTAACTTGGAAGTATTGGAAATTTACAAAGTGGGATTGAGAGGCTTGATGGCGATTGTAGTAGTGGGAATGGTATTGGTGAGAATGATCATGATAGTGGAATTAAACATTAAGATGATGACCCTAGAGCTTGGATCGTAGCTTAGAAACACGAGAGACTAGCCTAAAAACCCTAGTTGGTAGAGCAAACCCTAGTTTGTATTCTAATCACAATGAAACCCTATTATGTAGGCTAAGATCTAGCCCTAAATTATAATACATATAAAAATTAAATCATTTTCATTGTACATGTATATCCATGTGCATACATTTGAATCCAAATCACTATACACATATATGCATAGTATCTCATCTATATAGCAAGGGTCCATCATTAACTAGAAAATCGTTGTACCTAGCACCAGATACCTAATTTAGAAACCTAATGGTTTTAAATTGGTTGTACCATGAAGATTTATATATGGTGGATATGCACACCTATTACAACCTTCTCAATGGATGGAAAACCTAATATTATCATAACATTAGTAAAGCTTAGTCCAACATGTAGTAATGATTACATGTTCTAGTGTTGATGGCGCACTAATGGATGCATGCAACTTGATGAGGGTGTATGTGTGACTCCATTGATGTAATGCAAGTCCTAAATGTCTTAAACAAGTGTCCGAGTGTCCAATAGATGAATTAGGATGTCCTAATACCCCTCAATCCCTTCCAGACAGAATTCGAAAGCATTTGGGGTATTGGGGTAACAAGTTGGTGTGTTGAGGTGGATATAGCCTAAAAAATACACCTCATAGTAGTCATTTATTGTAATGTCAACTATATGTGTTTAAGTCAACATGTCTACATAATATTAGATCACTATCACATAATGATAAATTAAGGTTCAGTCCTAATTGTAAATGGTAGTGGATGTGATGGTCATCAAATCAAAGGTGGTTATATCCGTGAGTGAGAATTAATGAGCTAGCTATACATTGTGCTCAAGGTTGTCATATTTGTATGGTGACAATTGATTAAGAAATGATTCCATAACTTGGTTATTAATTTGTTGCATGATCTTAAGTAGACAAAATGGTCAATATAAATACTAGTGACAACATTTCATTATGTTGAGTATGGACATTTTGGATCTCATTATGTAGAGCTATTAATAATCATGTTGGATCTCATTTTAACCTTTTGACAACAATGGACATTTTATATTTTTAAGTATTCTTTTCCTAGTACTCAAGTTCCCAATATATATCTTATTTGCCATGAGGTGTGATTTGTCCATCCATTTATTCTGGTTTTTTTAGATTAATTCTCACACATGATTTTGTTTCAGTTAGTCTATGTTTATAATGTTTTCTTAACATAGATACCATTACAAAATTTTACATGTGGAAAGATAAACCAAGCTGAACTATGATATCCAACTTCTCTTCTAAGATCGAGGTAAGCTTCAGGTTGATTCACATTATCAACTAATGCATGGACATCATTGGTACCAAAACTTAAGACCGCATACCATGGATGATAGAAGTAAAAACCAAATTTAGACAACGTCACATCATGATACACACAACATGAGACAACAACATTAGACAACAAGATACTAATATAGACAACATCGATATAAATCACATAACTGAAAATCCATGTACATCAAGGCTACAAAACTCATCCAAACATATACAATTTCTGGCAAATAGTGGAACATGGTTCCCAATGTACATATAATGGAAACTCGTTCCCTATAGAAAATGCGACAACTCGTGCCATAGATACAAAATACATGGCAACTCATGTCGTAGATACAAAGTACATGGAAACTAATGCACAAAAGTGCCACATCATGGCTAATGGACATAAAATGGTGTGTCAAGCATTGTGACCACCCCTGTCACTCCCAGGAGCATCTCCAAAGTCAATCTTCCTACTCTTCAAGCCACTAGTGCCTCGGGTCTTATTCTGTCTAGGAGTATACCGTCTCTCTAGGCTCTGGAACAAATGATATAAGATACTGTCATTTTCAAGAATTTGCAACATTTACCACATTTATAAAACAAATGTGGGGCTCGAATCTTAAATTAATCACCTCTGATGCGAGTGGGAAACGTGAGGCAGGTGTCCTGGATTTGCAGAGCGTCTCAACAATTCCAGCCTACAACATTTACAACAATCATTTCATTGAAAAGTAATAATTGCTTAAACTAATTTTTGTTAATGCATCAAAATATTTTCATAAATTAGCTTGATTGTCACTGTGAACACCTCCGACGATGGACATGGCTGGGCTTCTGGGCTAGTAGGTGGAGCAGATGGCTAGACAACCAGCTCCGATGCAGTCATGGGGGGGGGGGTGTAGATGTAGTGGAAACCACTACAGGTGCAACCATTGGAGATACAAATGAGGATACTAGAAGAGTAGATGCCACAATAGTGGCAAGAAGTGGGGATGATATGGTGGGAGAAGACATGGTGGTATGGGGTGGAGGAGGACGTCGTGGATTATGAACCCTTGCCGATTGTATGATAGAGGGTATCAAACGAAAAGGAATAGGGGGGATGTTGAGGGATGGTGCATGGGAGGGAAATCCTGCATAGAGAGAGGAGGATGGACGAAAGGGAGGTTGTAGACGGAGAGGGGAAGCTGGAAGGAAGGGGGGAGTGGACGAATGGGGGAGGATGGATATATAGGGGGGCATGGATAAAGTGGGGAGGATGTATAGATGAGGGGTCATGGACGAGTGGGGGAGGATGGATGGAGGGGGGAATATGGTCGGAGAGGGGAGGCTAGATGGAAGGCAGGGGGTGGATAGACGGAGGGGTCTAGATGAAAGCGAGGGGGGGACTCATGGGATAGGGTGGAAACATAGGACTAAAATGAGGACCTGTAGCTGTTGGTGGTACCTACATATACATTTGTAATATCACAATTTAGTAAACAAACAATAAATTAAACCATAGTAAGTCGTAACAATTCAAATTAAAAGCGTGCTTATAACTACACATTGTACCTGTGTATATGGTGATCTTCCAATCCTTGGCGGGGATGGTTGATCACCGTAGTCAGGGAACACCCGTGGAAACAAAAATGCATGAATGTTATGAACGTGTTAAACAAGTCATTATTTAGGCAATCAAGATATTCATAAACATTGTACGAACTATCAACATGTATGCCATAAATATAAATACTTAAGTAATATAAATGACATAAGTAATAACAATATTGTGTGAGCTACTGAAAATACCTTCATGTGAGGTGCCGCAATTTCAGTTGCAGCTCCCATTGCTGCATCCAGGTTGGGAGATCCTACGTTCTCCCATGTTGGTGTCTCAGCTTTGAATAACTGTACATTGAAATAATAGTTTATGTCAAACAAAAATAATTTAAAAATACTTTACAAGTTATCAAGTGATGATTGAAAACACATTAAAAAAATTTCTAATATGATCAATATAACATCCCTCGATAGAGCTAGGGAAAGTGTGCCCGCAATGGGGACAAAGATGTGCCATTGTCTCCATCGAACTGGAATGCCCAACATGTCTACCACCGGTCACAGGTCTATCTTGGCCCTGTCGTTAAGGCCCTGCACCTGGATCTCTATCAAGGTCACCCGACCTCTCCACTGTAGTCGCTGCTAAAAAGAAGGTGTGTCTGAGGAGTCCACATGCAACATTCTTCATTTCCTCCTCGATCTGATCAAGCTTGTGGGGTAACTGAGGTGGCTGGGGAGAGGGGTTGGGGTCGCGCCTAGGAGCTGGTGGCCTTCTTAGTGGGTTCCTCCTAAAATTAGGTCGATCTTGGGCAGAGCCATGCCCAACACCTTGGAACTCAGTTATGTCAAAATAATTGACATGTAAACCGAGCATAAACTCATCCCACAGTTGCCGAAGGAAGTACTTTGGAACCTCCCTATTATTGCAAGGAGGTTTATTGTACACCATGAACCACCTTTGCATCCAATTGTCCCTCCATGGTTGGTAATGACACAAATCCATACAAACACGTGGATTTCTAGTGTAGGGTGGTTGTTGTGTTCTTGGATCGGTGAACACACTGTATAATTGGGCCTTTGTAATATTCAAATCTTTTACTGCTTCCTTGAAAATTTCTGTGGAGTAATACTCCCGCATCCTAGCTCTATATTCAATAATGTCGGTTAATTGGCGATGTGCATGGATAAGGGAGTCAATTGAGCTCTCATTTGATGTCACAAGAGACACTCGAGATGGTTCCCCCGTGTTTCTTAGTTCTCGAGTGTGCACTTTCATTTCATTTACATAATGGTTAAGGTCATCTTGTTCAACATTTGGTTGGGTGTTTTGGTTTTCTTCGGCATTTGTATTTTGTTGACAATTTTCTTCGGCATTGGGTCCAAGGTTTGGGTTTTCTTGTGTTCCACTAGACTCCGGGTTAATATTTTTTTCACCCATTGTCTCAGTTTACAATCTGCAATTGAAAATTGGTCAATTGTTTTCAAAATTTGGAATTATTAACAATTTAATAAACAAAAAAAATCAAAAAAATTAACACAAAGAATGAATAAAATGACAAAAAAAATCGAAATTATCTATCTAATTGACATGTTGATGAGATGGTGGATCGATTTGGTGGGTTTTGGAGTGGAAATTGCCTCTTCTGGTGGTTTTAGTCACGGGCATGCGGAGGAAAGTCACGCATGGCTCCAATGACAAGAATGGGAGAATTCGGCTCGGTTTCTTTTTTTTTAACAGGAGCATGTGTGCGCCCCTAAGTGCACATGTGCCAACCACGCGCACGCGCCAAGTACGCGCACCCGCCTCGATTTGGTATCAAACCTAGCAACGCGTGCGTGCCACCTTAGGTGTGCACACGTAGTTGTTTTATTCCCGCTAGCCCATCCCCGTTGCAACAGTTTTGGGGAGCAACTTTGTGCACCTGCCCTGTAGACCCTATCTCTGGTTTTTGTTGTAGACTGGACAACATTGGCTTTCACCAACATACTTGTTATACCTTGTAGCTTACGAAGCTGCTATTGCATCTCATCCCATTGAAGAAGAATCTCCTTATCCTCTTCTTCCGAGAGCACTTTCAGAGGCATAAATTTAACCTATCAGTAAAGCCAACTGTTTGGAAAAATTTAGTGTCCCTAGTCCAATAATTTTCAACATTTGGTAACCAAGGATAAATATATTGAAAAATATCTTCCTCCTTGTTTTACCCATTTCTTAGCATTTCTCATCTTTACCAATTATCTGTTGAATTTGAGTTAGAGTCCAGCAGAAATATATGTTCAATGAGTACTCCACTTCCACTTCTAGAGTAAGCATTACTTTGGGATAGTGATTAATGCAACTACCATATAACTAATACAACTACTATACAACCAATACAATCAATATGGACAGTACACTTGTCTCATCCTTGTGCAATCTAGGAAAAAAATAGATGTTAGTTCACCCCAAATGCTAAGATAAGATATAAATTGTAATCTAAAGCTCTTAATTTATCATATCCTTATTTAGCTAAGTTGGCATTATTGAAGGCCCATTTTACACACATTTTGACAAAGTCTCAATGTCAAAACCAATAAGTTACAATCCAACAAATTACAAACAGAGATTCCTACTGCTTGAGTACAAAACACTCACGAGAGATTGAGAACGTTGGCATCTCTATCACTTTGTGTGATTCATATCTACTAAGAAAAAAAATGATCCACGGGTCTAAAAACTGTTTTAAGAAGAATTATGGTTACATTTATAGCATTACATTTATTTAAGTTAGAATGATACATCATTTATTAAAAGGACTATGGGATAAAAATTTGTTAGGAGATAGCGATATTGTTATTATCACGGATATTGCCGCCTGAAATGGAAATGGATACAATTATGTAACCATTATAATATGCATTACAATTAAACGGGACACTTCATTGAACTCAGCTTATTACAATTATTTTCATTGAAGTCAGCTTATTACAATTATTTTCGAGACAACTCTCTATTTTGTGTTTAAGCCTAAAATCCATCCAGCAATGGTTTGGAAGCAAATCCTTCCACAATAGTACCGGCCAGAGTATTTAATATCATTATTATTAAATTATAATAATTCTAAGGTGGAATCTAGTCCCATAGCTCAGTACAATAACACTAATGAGAGAGAGCATCGGTTCCTTCCCATTCCATCATAAATCTTTCTACGGTCTGCAAATTTTTTACTTCCAATGTCTCACAGCTAGACTTTCTGAATGCTTTCCCACAACCAAATGCGGTATTGTTTCTTAATACAAAAGTGTGTATATATAAACAGCTTCATGCCTTCCACGTCGTTCCAATCTCTAAAAAAAATTCTGAAAAATTGAATATAGTTTCAACTCCCATCATTGGTCCACTTAATTTTTTTATAAAATTTTTTGAAAAACCGAATATACTTTCAGCTCCCATCATTGGTCCACTTAATTTTTTTTATCATTAAATAGGTTAAAATAGGTTAGATCAAGGACTTCATGCATTGCACCTCGTTCTAACCTTTAAAAAAAATTCTGAAAAATCGAATATACTTTCAACTCCCATCATTGGTCCACTTAATTCTTTTTATCCTAAAATAGGTTAGATTACATAAAAATTTAAAATATGTAAGGCACTTTTGGAGAATATAATATATTTCATTTTTGGAAATATTTATCATGCAATATGAACGTTACTCTCCTCAGATCCAGTTGATAGGTGGTCCTAGTATGGAGGTTTAAAACATTTCTCCTTTGCAACCATTGAGATATCTTCTTGGATCCTTCATAAGCATTACTTTTGAAACCTTAAAATATCTCCATCACATTCTAGAATATTTTCCTTCACGTCCTTTCTATATCTCCTTTGTAGGTTTTTATCAGTTCCCATAAACATATCTCTACTTGCTTTGATATATCTGTTCACAAGAGAATGTATCTCTTTGCAATGTTCCATCTTTCATACCATTCAAAACACATTTTATATATTAATTTTCAAACTATATCTAGGTCATGTATAAAATTAAGTTTGATTAAGATTTTATGAAGATTATATTCAACTCTATGTATGTAATGCTTAAGAAATTATTTCCCCTTCCTTTGATAGAGTGGCAGTAAAGATGGGAGAAGGAACA
The DNA here is from genome assembly GCA_027924585.1 of Larix kaempferi. Classification (NCBI taxonomy): domain Eukaryota; kingdom Viridiplantae; phylum Streptophyta; class Pinopsida; order Pinales; family Pinaceae; genus Larix; species Larix kaempferi. Next base: position 42,552,708 of record BSBM01000904.1, read on the forward strand.
TGCGGTTGATGGAAGGTGGGAAACCATTAATTGACTGAACACACGAGTATCACCATCACATTATATATATATATATATGTGTGTGTGTGTGTGAAATGTTGCTGCTACAATACTCACACACGAGAAGAGTGAATTGAATTTTTTTATTTGGAATTTGAAAGATCACATTAGTAGTGTGTGGATGTGGAGTATAGCTAATGGATAATGAATAGGGTTGTTACATTTGATATACCAAGAAATAAGGTGAGTGGATTAATGGAAGAGTGAATTGAATTTTTTGATTTGGAATTTGAAAGATTAGATGAGTAGTGTGTGGATGTGGAGGATAGTTAATGGATAATGAATAGGGTTGTTACATTTGATATACCAAGAAATAAGGTGAGTGGATTAATGGAATTGGAAATTTTGCATGTTTATCATGAAGATGAACCCAGAATATGAGGCCTCATTTTGTGCACCTAATATTAATGAGCAATGTATCATCTTAGATCTTTCAAAACTCAGCTTATTTTGTTTCATGAAACCAATAGAAATTAATCGCTCACTGTCTATTACATTTCTAATCTGTGAGTTGTAGTTTCTTTGGCTACTAGTTACACCAATAGGTGTTCATATCTTAGAATTTGGGGTGGATTACGAGCAAGTGTATTGTTTATGTTGATTTTATAGCAATTGTTCCAAATTTGAAATAAACAATTATAAAAAAAATAATATAAAGAATAGTTGGTAGCTAACACACAGTTAGTAAACTATAGATGTTCACTAACCTATAAATGTTCATTGGCCACAAGTTAAGTTGTTGTGCTAATAAATTAATGGATTTTATGACCCTAAGTTAGGTTAAACACACAATTGGTATAAATTTTCAATTTTCTTATTAGTACTGGTAGGGCAATGCATGGTAAAGGAATGGCACTCCAACATAGTTGCTACCACAGAATAATGTCCCCTACAGTGATAAACACTTTTCCAAAAAATATTGCAGAGGATATGGAGTGGATGAAAATAAATCATAAGATCCGCAATCTCCCCTGAAAGATAGGGGATTACATATGCCAATCTTTTGTCATTCATAGTGAAGACCTTTGAGTCTAAGTTTCAGTCCCCTAGCTCTTGTTTAAATGTTTTGTTTAAATTGAATTTGAACTTCACGCCTTGATCTGCGTAGTAGAAGTGGCAAATAGTTTGTTATAAATTCCAGTTTATATGTACAAGTGGATAGATTCAAGATAGTTTAAACTTATCAACCATAGGAAATAACTTTGTATACTATTTAATATGGTATGAATGCTTCCTGTTTTTTTTATAGGAATACATATTATTCTATTTAATATGGTATACAAGCTTCCTCTTTTTTTTTACAGGAACATATATAATTCTATTTCTATTTCCTTACACTGCCACACAAGAGGGAATTTTAAGACATTAGATTGAGACAAAATATTTGTTTATATATACTGTAGCTTTATAAGCAATTAATTATTGTCTATAAAAACTTCAAATCCTTTTTCTAATAAACGTTTCATATTAAGAAGATAATAAATTTTGCAGTATTACTTGAAGATAGGAGCTTGCAATTTTAGTGTGACATGTAATTATCATCATCCACATGGAAAAAATGGATTGGGAGGACAAATAGAGATGGTTTTTTTAGGCCTTCTTATGTGTGAGGTATGTTATCTAAACTTTGAATGACAATATGGTTTGGAACTGTGATTTTGTGAAACATTTAAATTTGCAATTCATTTGATAGGAAAAAATTTCATCATAATGTATTTAAGTTTAGACAAATGTATTGGGAAATATGTGCATGCACATTGAATATCAATATATTTGATATGTATGTTGATTTTTTTTGTATAGGGAGAGAAATAATGTGTGTATTAAATGCATACTATCATGAAAATATGGAGTTCACTACAAGTTTAATCATTCCCAACCTTTAACAATAGTACCTATTTCAAGTTATGCAAGTTCTGGATCTCTGTAACATCTTCATCATCATATCCACCTGGGATTTTGTGTTGGCCTTTGCCAAGTTCACCCTGTGTTCTAGGTCCTCGACCGTAAGGTATCATGATGTCAAAATTACATGACCATCATCTTTTCACCTTCCCAAAGCCTAATACCAATTACCGTATGGAACAAAAACCAAGTGATTCCTTGAGTTCTTTGTCCAATTTTCTGATCATTTGTAGCCTCTTATTTAGGATCTGTACTTACTTTATACCATGCTTGCTTTAGAATTACCCCATACTTATTTTTGATGGTAAACATTCATCTATTGTATAAGAACATAGATTCTAACTTTACTTTTATTTGACAATTTTCTTCTATCACACACTGACGCATGGGAAGGCCAATTACTATTGAAGTTACATCTTAAGAAAGCCGAGAACTATGGACTCAATTTGTTAATATGATACTTTCAACTTTATTTTAGTATCATATGTTATTTTCCTTAAAATTTTATTGATCAGATGACATCATACACAGGGAATATCTTCATAAGATTTTTATTTATGTATATGAAATAAAATTTGAATAATTTTGGGTATAGGAATTACAATGGTGTACCTTGCTACTTAATACTAGTTATTTATTGTTCTAATAGTATCAATATGACCTTAATGCATTCACATAGATTCTTAATTCCATGGTCATGTTACAAGTTTCATTGTGTGGAAAAGGGCACTCCATCCTTATTGTCCACCTAATCAACCATAGAAACCTCCACTCCATTACCATGTATCCAAGAAAAGAGGTGCTCCATTTGCATTGGACATAAGGTAACAATGTTAGGAACCCATGTCAACCCTTCTATTTACTTTGTTAGTATATTGTTGTTGGACGCATATGCTTTGTAATTCATGCCATAGTATTTGTTGATCCATAGTTTGTATTATTGTTGTTGGACGCATATGCTTTGTAAGTCGTCCCGTAGTAATTGTTGATCCATAGTTTGTATTGCCCCATGGTTTCTATTGACACATAGTATTGACCCATGGTATTGGTTCCTAGACTTAATATATAAGTTTGTGTTGAGACCAATGAAGGTACGATGAAGTTATTTGTATTGAGCTTGCTCAAAGGAGGTTTCCCCCTCGAAGTGGCCTCCGATCAATAAAAGCGATTCTGAGTTATGTTATTTCTGCTATTCTCATTAATTAATTGTTGCAGGTTCTTCACATCTGGTATCAGAGCACTTTCTTGGGCTCGCTGGGTGAAATTTCTGCCAATTTTTTTTTTTTGCATTTGTTGCAGCTTCGGATCTAGGAATAATCCCTATCTGCTTAAGTGTGGGAAGTACTTGTGCATAATCCCTAAAAATCATTGTGAGGAGTACCACAGGAACCCCGAAGTAGCTCTCCCATTGATAGGACCTTCCGGCGAAAAGGGAAACGACCCCTACCTGATTGACTAGTTCCCACCCATGAGGTAAACCAAGAGATGTCGTTTGTGGCAAAGCAGTTATCAATTTTACTTGAGCCATGGAGTGAGGGGTATTTCTCCAATACGCAAGTTGTCAGACAACATTGGTGGCCAAGTGAATCCCCTGAACCGATAGGAAGCCGAACATACCTGGGGTCAATATCTATTTTCAGCTGAACTATTGCCGATCACTTCCGCATTGTTGCAGATCCATTCTGAAAGCCGGTTCTAATCCATCCATTTCAGATCCATTCTAAAAGTCATTTCAGATCCATCCATTTTCGATCCATTCCGAGCCGTTCCAGATCCCGCTATTTCCGATCCATTCCGAAAGCCATTTCAGATCCATTCTGAAAAAAAATAAAAAATAAATCTGTTTTTTCACCATATATCCCTTGTTTTAACTCTACTTTCCCTGAAACTTCACTGACACCCCTGCAATCCCATTCTGCATATTTCATTCTTGAGGACCCTATCCCAAATTCCACTTCTCAAAGCCAGAAATCCCACATTTGTCTATTTTTAGGGTTTTCCATAACTCCTTCGATTTTCACCCAATCGCCCTCAAATTTTGCTACTGTGTCCATTCCCTATTTCTTCTTCTTTGTCCCTCTTTGACAAATTTTCCCATTCTTTCACCCTGCTTCTTAAATCCTCATTTTCTACTTCCCTATCCATTCCAAAGTGACCAAAACCTACTCAAACCCCAATTACCCACCCGAGTTTTTCCCAAATCCAAAATTCCCTTTATTAAATAAGCTTATGTTTGTGTTTTTCTATCCATATCCCCCCCCCAAAAAAAAAACTCCTGGTTATGGTTGTCACTCGTGCAGGAGCAAAAGCCATGGAGGAAGCACTTGCAGGCATCCAAACCAAGCTCCAGGATCTAGATGAAAAATTTCTCGGCCTCCATCTTGAGCATTCAGCCATGAACAACAAACAGTCCGAGTCTTCATCAGACAATGGGTTCTCTTCTTCCAACAATTTTCGTGGTCCAAAGCTTGAATTTCCTCGCATCAATGGTATTGATCCGACTGGATGGATTTAAAGTGCAAAACAGTATTTCAGTATGCAAAATACTTTTGATGTCCAAAAAGTTCCACTTGTATCCTTTCATTTGGAACAGGAATCCCTTCAATGGTACCATTGGTACATCAAGGCTCATGATGAGCCAAAATGGACAGATTTTTTCAAACTCCTTTTGCAACGATTTGGTCCTAGTGCTTTTGATGACTTCACTGGAGCACTCACTAAACTTCGTCAAATTGGCACCGTGAGCGAGTATCAGATAGAATTTGAGAAACTAGCCAATCACAAAGAAGGATTGTCTGATGAATTCTATAGGAGTTGGTTTATCAGTGGTCTTAAGGATGAAATCTGCTCAGAGGTCAAAATGTTTTGTCCCAACACAATGATGGAAGCCCTGGGGTTGGCTAAGTTGGAAGAAGACAAGATTGCAGCTCAATAGCTCTCTAAACCCACTTGTGTTTCATTCCGAAATATCAGTTCTCAATGAACTCCCATCCCGCCAGCTCCTCGACCAACTCCTATCAAGCATTTGTCTAAAAAAGAGATGCAGGCACGTAGAGAAAAAGTGCTTTGTTATAATTGTGATGACAAATTCACTCGTGGACATAGATGTCTTGAACAAAAGTTCTATCTCTTCGATATGGATTCTCCGCTTGCTTCTAAAATTGGTGAAGAAGCTCCAGATACAATGGAAGATCAGGTCGACATTTAGGAGCCACCTATTAACCCCCCATCTCAAGATGACCAACCAGAGATATCTCTTCATTCTTTATCCAGCGTCACAACCCCCCAAACAATGAGAGACAGGGGTTACTTCAAGAAGCTTCTTCTTACAATACTCATTGATTCTGTTAGCACTCATAACTTCATTGACCCTCAGATCACCAAATAGGCTGATTGTTTTGTCCATCCTTGCTCCAACTTTGAAGTCATGGTTTCCAATGGGGGCACCTTACTTTGCAAGGGGAAGTGTCACAATGTGCGTATCTCTCTTGAATATTATAACCTGCGCTCTGACATGTTTTCCTTGTCCCTAGGAAGATGTGATGTAGTTTTGGGCATGCAATGGTTACGCACACTTGGCCCCATCTTATGGTATTTTGCTAAACTTTGGATGCAGTTTTTAGTCAATGGGAAACAACACAAATTTACAGGCGTACAACAAGGGTCTCTCTGCATCATCAATTCACATTGCATGGAAAAGATCCTTAAGAAGAATTCACATGGTTTTATCGCTCAACTCTATTCCATTCATATGCACCCATCAACGGTCTCCCCTACTTACTTGGATAGATATGCAGGTGTCTTTGTTGAACCAGTGGGCTTGTCACCTTCAAGAGACCTTTCTGGTAAGACTTTAGCCGCATCTACATCTCAGCAACAAATGCTGGCTATTTTGCATGCAATACAGAAATGGCAGCCATACCTATTAGGGAATCGTTTCTGCATCAAGACCGATCTCCAAAGTTTGAAAAATTTCCTGGAACATCCGGTCTCCTCCCCAGCACACATGAAATGGGTTATCCAACTCATGTGTAACATCCCCCTAATTTCCTAAAAATTTAAAATTTTTAAAACAACATTAAATGTTTAAAACTATAAATGCGGAAATAATAAATGTTTAAATAAAGCAGCATTAATACTGAAGTCCTAAATGATGAAATAAATTAATCAACGAGTCTCTTAACTAATAACATATTTAATGACATCGACACATCATACTATCTTTAAATTGATTACGACACAAGTTTTTCTGGTAATAACTGTAACTCGAAATATTTTGTGATAGAGTTTTATTGACAAGGTAGTGACAATTGTTCTATGATGATGATGAAAGGGGTCCTACGAGGTACCCTGAGGTTTACTTAGCTATGTCAGCTAAATCTTGTGAACCTATTCTTATTGCGCGGATTCGCAGGTAAGAGTAATGTGACAAATCAAGTGTTAACAGTATTTATGTTTTACGAATAGCCGTCAATATTTGGTAGAATTTCTAAGTTCTTCCTTGCTTCAGGTATGGATCTTTGTCTAAATCTTAGATGTGTTGTTTTGGCCATAATTATATTTTGCAAATGTCGAATAAATAAATATCTAAACTACATTCATTAATGACTATCCTTACCATAGGTATTGATTCGTGATTGATTTGACTTCGTACAAGCTTTATACTGTAGAACTATGAAACAATCATTATATTTGAAAAACATAGATAAATTGGAAAAGAGTTTTAAATCTATAGTATTTATGCATTCCTTATTTTATAATTGTGTGAACAAACATTTTATTAGAATGATACTGGTAAAAACGTGAAGGTGGGTAACACTTTTGTGAGAAATCACAGCAAAAAAGTCTTGGCAGACGTTATTCGGCCGATTAAAATTTAGTATTCGGCCGAATAAAAATTTTATTCGGCTGAATAAGTTACATTATTCGGCCGAATAATGTACTAGTTATTCGGCCGAATACGTACTAACAGTTCTCCGTCAAGTTTAACCAGGATCCTCGAAATGTGTGCAAAGCACTGCCGGATGGAAAAAAAATTTGCGTGTTTGTTTATTCGGCCGAACAATTATTCGGCCGAACAATTATTTGGCCTAACAATTGTTCGGCCGAATAATTGTTCGGCTAAATAATTGTTCGGCCGAACACGTTTTCTACATAAAAGGCCGGCCTCGTCCGCAATTTGGCTATAGCCATCTGTCATTTTCTGGACCCCGTTTGCGGGCCCGTTGCTGATCTTCGCCACCCTGCATGGTGGTTTTGACGATGCCTTCCTGCTATTGAAGGTCGCCCGCTGCCGACGGTCGCCCGATGATGCCTTCCTGCCTGCTGTTGATGGCGGTTTTGACGATGGTCGCCCGCTGATGCCTGCCTGCCCGCTGTTGAAGGTCGCCCGCTGCCGATGGTCGCCCACTGATGGTGGTTTTGATGATGCCTGCCTCCTGCTGTTGATGGTCGTCTGCTGTCGATGCTCGCCCGGTGTTGATGTTCGTTCGTGATGTTGATAGTCGTAAGTTGTTGATGAATCCCGTGTACATGGTGTTGATCGTCGTAGGCTATTGATGAACCCTGTGTTTGTGTTTTGTGCTGTGTCTCGGCCCTTGTCTCTATCCGGTCCTCGTTACTCGTTATAATCTTTCAACCGCTTTTTGAGACTGCTTGTTAAGATAGTTGGAAGCTGCCTTCGTCGAGGAGACTGCTCTATGCTTCTACGAAATTTATGTTCAGAATAGGGAGATTGCTGCTCGACGGATTCGTGTGGAGGTGATGGGAGCCTGGTAAGTTTACAAATACATTTATCATTTCTTGGTAGGTTTGTTTTTAATTTTCCAATTTTAAATCCTAATTTTATGCGTATTTTTTAGAATTGTAATGTCTTTTGGATATGTGGAAGTTTCTACAGGTTAGTTCGTTTGTTGGAGGGTGTCGTCGGTGCTTCGTTGGTTGAAAGTTTTTCGTCGACAGGTATGTTTCGAAGATGAGTTGTGTTGGTTTGTTTTTATATTCATAATTTTATAGTTTTTGGTTGATAACCCTTTTACTTGTTGGTTGTAGGGAATAATTGTCGTTCAGCGAGTTCGTGGACTTATCCGTTGTGGCATTGCGGTTCGACAATCTCTACTGCGATTCTGGTTTAAGGTACGTCACGTTTCTCGATCTTTTGCATTGTCAAAAAAAATTGTAGTCATTTGAAGAAAATTACAAAAAATATTTGAATAAAGATTTAAAATTAGACTGTTAATGTTTTTTACATTTATTTTTATGTTAATTTGGGTTAGCAGAGTTTAGGAACTATGTTTATGAACAGAGTTTAACAAGTTCATGAACAGAGTTGTTCAACTCTGTTCATGAATAGAGTTGTTCAACTCTGTTCATGAACACAGTTGTTCAACTCTGTTCATGAACACAGTTGTTCAACTCTGTTCATGAACAGAGTTGAACTTAACAACTCTGTTCATGAACAGAGTTGAACAACTCTTTTATGAACAGATTTGTTCAACTCTGTTCATGAACAAAGTTTAAAGGTACGTCACGTTTCTCGATCTTTTGCATTGTCAAAAAAAATTGTAGTCATTTGTAGAAAATTACAAATAATATTTGAATTAAGATTTAAAATTAGACTGTTAATGTTTTTTACATTTAATTTTATGTTAATTTGGGTTAGCAGAGTTTAACAACTCTGTTCATGAACAGAGTTTAACAACTATGTTCATGAAAATGTAATAGTGTTGTAAGGCCTTTCAGTTTGTAGAATTAACATGTACAATTAACTGTATTATATTTTCTATTTGGTTATGAGATGATTATTAATTTTGTCTTTATGTTGCAATAGTAGTGATGCTAGAGTTAGGAGATATGTCTTCAAGTGTGTAGAATTAACATGTACAACTTCAATATGGTATGAGTTGAAATTTGTATTGTAAGATTACTATACTACTACAATTAACTACATTATAATACAACTTCAATATGGTATGAGTTGACATTTATATTTGCTAGATTACCATACTACTACAATTAACTGCATTATAAATTATATCTGATTATGAAATGATTATTAAATATGTCTTTATGTTGCAATAGTAGTGATGGTAGGAATTTTATTTAATTAATTATGCTAGAGTTAAGAGAGGGACTTACAAAAATGTTAACTTACTGTTTTAGACACCCCTACATTTGGTATGTAGTTCTTTATTAGATATATCTTTAAGTTTGTAGTATTAACATGTACACTTCAATATGTCGTATAAATTTAGAAATCATATCAAATGGAAAGACTGGAGTCTTCGAAGCGAAAGCGTAGGAGGTCATCACATTCATCGAGAATTGGTGTTCGAATCGGTACTCCGAGGTTGTCGAATTCACCTCGGGGTTCAAGTTTATTGTATGGGTCACAGTCATCTGATCACCATCAAGTTGATAGGGGTACACATGATTCCCCTCTATCTTCTGTGGGAGAGCGTTGATCTCAACCTTCTGTTGGTATGAACATTAATGTTTCAATACATGTATAATTTGTATTTTTTTATGTTTCGAATTGTTGGACAAGGTGAACACTTGACTAAGGCTATATTTGAAGTAGAGTGAGGTTCGAAAGATGTGCCTAATTCGACAGAGTGGGAGGAAGATCAAGATAGGATTGGAGATGATGGGATAGATGCGGGGGAAGAGCAGGGTTGCGAAGATCCTCCTAGAGCAAGGACGACATATGTTCCACTAGCTGAGGGTTGTACACCCATATCAACTTATCCATCTGATATACCTGATGAGCTTCCATGGGAAGGTGTTGTGCAACAAAATATTCTTGAAAGTTGTAGATCCCACTATGACAGGTTGAACAATGATCTTTGTTCTTTGGATCTCCCTCCAGAGAGCAGACAAAGTCTAGAGATTATTTTGGGGTCATTGCAAAAATTCATTGATGCATATGAGGAACTTGGACCAACTACGAATGGTTTTGTTCATTTGATGCAGAGGCGAAGGGACCAAGTTATGGGTCTAGACAAGTGGGAGGTTGTGAAGGAGAGAGTCACCAGAGAACAAGCAAATTCAATGTTTAATTTCAAAGAAGGCCTTAAGCGAAAAATGTTGAAAGTGCAATATTTCAAGCATCCTCAAATTGCACATTTAATATATGATCGATTTCTTGCAGCTTATGGTCGATTGCCATGGAACGATGACGTTCCTAATTATTTTGCCATATTTTTCTATGCGGAGTTTTTTTTAAGTATGAAGCCAAACTATACTGGTGTTCCTTCTGACTTTTATGGAGTTGGAAAGGGTCGAATATATAATGAAAAGGTGCTCTTAGAGACCCTACGACTCTTCAACCTCCACCTGAGATACCTCGTCCACCTAGGGTTGTGGCTCTAAGATCAGAGATGGAGCCCACATCCCAACTTGGGACAACTGCAAGGGAATTGGTAGGTGATGGTTTAGCGTCAGCTCTTGTTGGAGTAGAAGTTGGATTGGGTCGAGAGAGGGCTCGTGCTACTATTCGTCAGAAATTTGTTTACAAGACGAATGACGAGGTAGATGGATTGAGTATCGATGATCTCAGGGCTTATGCTAAGTCTTATCGCGATATAGCTTCAGATGTGTTATCCAATGACACATCGAGTATGGGAGAGGTTTGTTGATTATGCTATGACAATCTATTTGATTTTTTATTATTCATTTTGAATTGAATTTTTCGTTACATAGTAATAAATATATTAAGCAAATGTATTTTGTTTGCAGTTTTCTAGAATGTTAAATGCACATAATTTTTGAGTCTCCAGTAGTCAAAATGAAGAGCATCCTAGTCAAAATGAAGAGCATTTTGGAGAGGTATATTAGTTATAATATTTATGGTTAAATTTGATATTTTTGTTTTTTTGAATTTTAATAAATTTCAATGTATCTTATTGTTAATTTGACTTATCCATGCAGGTTTCTTTAGAATCGCACTTTTTAGATGATTTACCATCTCTTGTGAGCTAATGATTTTAATTTTTTTGTTTTGGTTTTAAGTTAATTGCTTAATTTATTATATGTATCTACTATGTTTTATTTATTAACAAAATTTAAATTTTAGGCGAGAGACCATTTGGAAATTGGGGGTGAAGATGTAGGTTCCTTGATGAATGCGGATATTGGCACCGAGGTAATTTTGTTGAACTAGAAATGATCTCTGATATAAGTTTAATATTTTATATTTTTTGGATTTATTTGAAAATTGTTTGCATGCTTTAGGATTCATAAATTACTTTTGTACATGTTGCAGCTTGGCTCTTTGAGATCCTTTGGAGCCAAAGGGAAGTCTCTAGTGGAAAAAAGTGGTGGACATGCAATCAAAGAATTTGATGTATGACTTTTTTAACAATTGAATTGTTTTTTATGTATAAGTTTAATATCTTAATATCTTGAATTTAGTTTAAAATTGTTTAAATAATTTATGATCTAGATTTATAATTTGTTTTTATGTGTATTGTAGGTCGAGTTGAGTCCCAGGGAAGGTCCAAGTGGAAAATAGTGGAAAGATATTGGTTCAGATGGATAGTGGTTCAGACTTTATTATTTTTGTTGCTTTATATATATATATATTGTAGTTGTTTTGAACATGAGGGATATTTATTTTTTGATTATACATATATGTACATTGAACTCACATGTTCATGAACTTATTTTTGCATTATATATGAGTACATGTTAATTATTTTTCATTTGGTAAAATGTTTAGAACATGTTTTGTATGAATGTTTAAAATGTTTTGATAATGTTTAGAATATGTTTTGCATGAATGTTTAAAATGTCTTGATAGGTGCAATCTAAAGTTAGGAAATGTTGAATGTTGAGAATGAATGTTATGGAAGAATGAATGTTGGGAAAGAAGAAATGGGAGGTGTTATGAATGTTTAAAATGTTAATCTAAAGTTATGAAATGTTCAATGTTGAGAATGAATATTATGGTAAGAATCAATGTTGAAAAAAAATGAATGGGAGGTGTCAAAAATGTTTGAAATGTTAAGAGTGAATGAAACATTTGATACGTGCAATTTAAAGTTAGGAAATGTTGAATGTTGAGGATGAATGTTATGGAAGAATAAATGTTGGGAAAGAATGAATGGGAGGTGTTAGGACTGTTTAAAATGTTAATCTAAAGTTAGAAAATGTTCAATGTTGAGAATGAATGTTATGGTAAAAATCAATGTTGGGAAAAAATGAATGGGAGGTGTCAAAAATGTTTAAAGTGTTAAGAGTGAATGGAACATTTGATACGTGCAATTTAAAGTTAGGAAATTTTGAATATGTAAAAAATTTTCAATTTTGTGAGAATAAATGTTATTAAAATGTTAAGAATGAATGTTTGGAACATTTGATAGGTGCAATTTAAAGTTTGGAAATGTTGCATTTGTAAAAAAATTTCAATTTGTTATGTTGATAATAAATGTTATTAAAATGTTATGAAAGAATGTTTGAAACATTTGATAATAAAGTGTTGAATCATAAGAATGAATGTTTAAAATGTTAAAGATGTTAAAATGTAAAGAAATGAAATGATAGGAATTTTTGATAGAAATATGAAGTTTTAATAGGTTCAATATTCTAATGTTTTGAATGAAAATTTATGAATTGTTTGATAAAAGTTTCAATCTTTTGGTTGTTTGATTCATATGTAAATTTTAAATTTTAACTTTAAAATGTTTTTCATATGTTTATTGTTTGATATGCATAAGTAAATTTCAAATTTTAACTAATGTTTTTCATATGTTCATTGTTCAGGTACTTTGTAGTTCGTGAATTTCTAAATGTTGAAATCATGGCAAATGGGGATAATGATTTTTTGTTTTTTAATCACAAGTGAGGATTTCCGGATTGTGAAGCTTACGCTAAGTTAGAGCAATGAATTTTAGACAAAAATTCGATGAATTTTTATCGATTTGTTGTAAATAATCATTGCTCTAATTTAGCCTAAGCTTCACAATCCAGGAATTCTTGTTTGTGATTAAAAATCAAATGATTGTTATCTTCATTTGCCATGATTTCAGTTATGTGAACTTACATGTGAGAGATATATATTATTTTTGTGCAATAATCATTTATTTAAAAACTATATAGATTAACAACTTGTTTTAAAAAACTCATTCAGATCATATTTATGGTGAAGTATATTAAAGAAACATGTTCAATGGATTAAAAGAATACAAAATTTAGTAGGTTTTTTGGTGATTTTGCATTGGCATCAATCAATCAAAAGTAAAAATTCGGGGCGGAGTGTGGGGATAGCCACATCCGTTATCTCATCCCTTAAGTGGTCTAATAGACATATGGAGACCCGAATAAAGTACTTTTGAATTCTCAAATAATATTTGAATTTATTTTTAAGCATGTTAAAGTACAACCATTTAAGCTTTTATGTAGTTGTCGTTCAAGATAATATTCATAAAAATTCAATGAAAAAATATACTGTGCACAACAATTGTGACACATGGACAAAAAATATATTGTACACAACAATTGACATGGACAAAAATATAGATCAATTTATCTTTGATATATAGTTAAAAACATCGCAACGGAATGCCATCCTCAATTATCCGTTCATGGTCACATATGGATAGTTTCCATTTTTTGGTTTTTAACTATTTTTTTTTATGGAACTTGTACCAACCTTATTCGAGATGCACATACTAAATGACTATACTGACAACATATAACATCGGGCTCATAATCTCGAAAGTAGACATAATTTTTAGTCACATGCATATGCTGAAAAAAATAGCCTTTTAAAATGATGGATCCTCTTTCGTATGTAAATCCGTTGTCATTGTAGTCCTCCAATAACTTCATTTTTCCTTCAGTGCATCGCATCAAATAATATTTGACATTTTTGTTGTTGTCTAAAGGTGCAATCACAGTGAAAACATCTCCTGCGCAAATTATAATTGGTGTTAGCGTTTTTAAATGAATTAAATTGACTATACTTATGGCGATGGACTAGAATGACCAATTAACTTAAAAGTCAAGTACAAGTTTATTACCTTCTCTAATAAGATCTGAAATTCTATCGCCATTAGATGATATTGCTATTTCTTATGATTCTAACTCTTCTACACTTGCCAGTGGCATTTTTTCTTTTGGATTAATCTCTGTGTGTTTCCAAGCTTTTACGTAGTTGTTTGTTATGTTTTCACAAACTTCTGTAGATTCAACATTTTCAATGCAAATATGACAAAAGCATGATTGCTTTCTACTGTCAAATGCAAACACGTTTTGAAATGATTTTGTTTCAATAGAGTGAAGATCTCTAGTCCCATGTATGGTGCTAGCGTCATATGGTATTGATCTATTTATATCTTGGACTCCAACAAGCCAAAAAAACCTACACAATAAATGATGAATCACATTCAAAGAACAACTTTTAATGTTAATGTACATGTACTTAAATGTTAGTACATACATTTTTTTAAAATTCAAGAAATAATATAAATTAAAAAAATAGTGTACATACCTGCGCACATTTTTTGATTGTTGATTATAATCATGGATTCAATTTAATTGACACCATTGGACAACCTTTGCCGCTGAATGAAACCGTGCAAAAGAATAGTTCATTTGCCATCTTCAAAGTGCTCTTTTTACGCATGCTCCTGCACCATCATGTTCACCTTTTCCATGCCCAGTTTCAAAGAAATTTCAGCGATGTTTAATGTTCAGCGCTTTATGAAGTCGACATAACCAAAAAAATGATCGTGAAGATTTAAATTGACCTGCACATCCATCAGACCATATCCAATGCTCATTGAATTTAACTTCGCGCTTTTTCAGTGAGTCATAGAAAATATTTTCTATACAATGTTGAACAAAATGTGTATCGTGTGTACGATCATCGCTGATATAGAAGTGATATTCTTTAATCACATCTCGATTGTCACATGTGCTTTCAATGCCATCAACATCCTGTTGAGAATGTCTATATACAACATGGACAAATATCAAAATTTGGTCAGAGTGATAGTATTCACTCTGTATCTCTTTTTGTGCAGCAAATGTATAGTTTTTAGCAAAATCAACCACGGACAAAATTGTTCCGGGTGGAAAATTTTCACGAGACTGTTTGAATTGAAGATCTTGCCATCGTGCTCTATGTGAATGCTGGGTGTATTTATAAATTTCGCTTTAAAATTTTTTGAGAAAATCTGTTACACATATCTTGTCTTCTAGCAAATCAATTCTTTTGGAATGTGAATCACTAGAACTTGTACTATAGTTGATGTATTTGTATCTCCTCCAATCAACATTTACATTTGACAACGATTGATCATTATCGATAGGATATTTATTGTGGAATATCACCAAATTTCCACAATGGTGACAATGTTTTCCATTGACACATTTCTTTGAATAAAATACTTCATTGTGATTTCTCACATAAAATTTGAGATATGAATTCACGTATTGTCGGTGGAGGTGGTGAATTTGTCCAAAACATTTTACCAAATTCAAGAAACGTGTCATAATATAACTGAAATTGCACACGATAATGGCAACCACATGTATCACGTATAGTAATAGGTTTAACATACCATGGTTTTTGTTGCACAAATGTAGTGATTGATATATTAATTCCACGATAATCTTCCTTGAATTTATTGAACAATTGTACTTGTGTCATGTCCATTATATGTTTTGGTTGGCTTTCATATACATTTCGTGATATTATTTTATATATCACATCTCTTGAATTTGGTGAAACTCGAGCATGTTCCAACCAATATTCTCATACAATATCTTTAACACCTGCTCCCAATTTATCTTTGTAAGGTTGTCTACAAATAATTGCCCAGCAAGCAAGTTCATTATTTTCATCTATTTGCATTCTGAATTTGCTATGTTTGTATAATGTCTTTCTTGATGTTCCAACTGCTTTTGCTAGTTCTGTTGTCAAATGCTTTTGTTTAGTACTAGCTGAAAGAATTGCTGTATGAATTGCTTTACGTGCAGCACTGATATCTTTCTTCCTGGATTTTTCAAATTTTTTTATTGCATCACCTATATTTTCCATCACATTTTGTTTCAATTTCGACTCTTTTGTCGCTTTATGAATACCCAATAATGATGTAGCACCTTCTAACTTCTTGGACACTAATAAACATCTCAAAATTTGTGCTTGTCCTGCTATTGAGTAATTCTTGAGAACTTCATCATAAAATTTTGTAGCACGATATCGTGCAACATGCATTGGTAGTTTTTCTCCATATTTGTCGCAATCAATGTCTTCTAACATTTCATCATCAATGATAAAAGTACCTATACATCAAGTTAAATTTAATTTAACATATATCCAAAAATAAAATTCATTATAAAAAAATGAATTTGGAAAATATATGATATATACATACCAGGTCCAATTTCTGGATCTTGAACTTGATCTTCAATATTGACTTCATCGACATTAGCATGTAAATCACTATTTAGATCTTCTACAATGTTCTTTTCAACTTCAATTTGTTCTTCTTGTACTCTATTTTCAATTTCCATCTCTTCAACTTTATCACGTAAATCTATATTTATATCTTCAATAGTTCTCTCTTCCGTTTCGGCAAGCCTTTGTTTTTTGGCAATATATCTGAGTTTTTGTTTCTCTCTATTACCATCATTATCATGTTTATGATCACCTTTTTTTTTACGTTTTCTCTTATTTCCCATGGTTGTTTAATCTATAGATGATAAATTAAAGAATCATGTTACTTTATAGTAAAAATAAATAAATTAAGATTTAAAAACATTTATGGAATTTATAAAAACATGAACTGAAATTTACTTCACCTTATAAAAATTTTGTAAGAGTCTTTCGAAGAAGATCTCTTAGGAATTAACTTTCCTTTGAAAAAACTCTTTGAACAAAAATCTTCTTTGAAAAAAACCTTCTTGGAAAGAAATAAGAAACTCCTTGACAATAAATTACCTACCCATTGGAAAATAATAAGAACACCTTGTAAATAAATCTTTGTTGTAAAAATTATTGGGAAAAAAACCTCTTTGAAAAAATATCTACGAAAAAAGCCACTAGAAAAAAGTACTTTGAAAAAAAACTTATTTGTAAAATATCTTAGAAAAAACCATTGTAAAGAAATAACTTATTTGCAAAAATACTGAGTAATAACTCTTTGAAAAAACTCATTTCAAAGAAATAAGAAGTACAAAACTACTTTGGAAAAAAACTCTTTGCAAAATACCTTAGCAACACATCTATTTGAAAAAACCACTTTCAAATAAATAAGAAGTGCAAAACTACTTTAGAAAAAAACCCTTTGCAAAATACCATAGCAAAACAACTATTTGAAAATAACTCTGTTCTTTCATGATGTCTAAAAATAGGAATAGTAGACAGCTGTAAATCAATATGAGCAATTTTCTTTTCTAACTGAGCTGGAGAAACTAAAGTAGAAAACATATACAAGTTAAAATCAAACTCTGGGAGCTCACACCCCCCTAAATGTGGAATATCATCTGAATCAGACTCATCAGAAGATGAAGAGGATGGACCACATTTAGCTAAAACAGGAGGATCTTCTTCAGAATCAGTATCTGTACAGGAAGAAGATTCAGAATCAGGTAAATAAATAATCTCATCAGAAGGATGAGGAGAAGAAGAGGAAACTTTGTACAAATCCCACCAGGTGGGATCCAAGGTAGTGCAGAGAGCTGCAAGCCTTGGACGGGATTTTCGATCAGGACACTTACTTGCCCAATGTCCTTTCTTTCCACAAATGAAACATGTATCACCAGAACCCTTTTCTTTCCTTCGTCTCACAAATCTTTTATATCTTCCTTTGGGCTTTTTATAGAACTTATTTGATTTGTGCTTATGTTTATAAGGTTTATCCAAGTGATACCTACCATCAGAGGTAAAGAAATTCTTTTTCTTTTTCTGCTTTCCACAATGGCAATCTCCTTTGCCAAGGCAACCTCTGTTATGTGCACCACACCCCCAATATGGCATTTTTGCAACCTGTTTGCAAAATGAAGCAGAGAACATTTCTTGATGTCTTTTAAAATATTTATCTACTCTTTTCTGGAAGCAGTGCTCTTGCCATGTTTCTAAAATGTGATTATGGAGCTGTGCTAAAGAAAGAGATCTTAACTGAATGTTCTTATCTTTTAATGCCTTTTCAACTGCACCTGGAACATGTCCAGGGAAACTACGGAGGTAGTGCTTAAGATAGGCTGGATTGCCTGACTTTCCTGAAGATATTATTAATTTCTGCATATAGCAGAAATATTCTTCTGACTTACTAAGATTACATAGCCTTGCAGACATAAACAACGATGCCATGTGATCATAGTATTCCTGATCTTCAGGACCATAGAATTCTCTCCCAAGGGCCGAGAGAATTTGTTCATCTGAGTCATTAGCAGGTAATAACTCATTTCTTGCTTTTTGTGGCAACCATCGCCACCATTCATATGTCAAACCTGACAGACCAGCAACCAATTGTGCACCGATCATTTGACCGGTCAAATTACGGTCTTGTTGCTTTTTATACAATATCCAGTGAGTAAGCAACTATATTGCATTCTTAATTTCTTCTCTAGATTGACACTGAATATTTAAAACAGGTTGTTCTGGCATTTGTGAAATCAAATTGTTTAGATTATTGATACCAAAAGACATCACTTTGGGAGCAACAGATACAGCTTGTGCATCTGGCATATGGGTATCAAAACCTTCTTGCTGAGTTCGCCTTTCATAACCAATTCTTGGTCGGTTAGAGGATTCTGCCATCATATTCAAATCTCCTATTATCTTTGGATCTAAAACAGGTTTATAATTTTTAAAAGCATCGATCCATTCTTGAATATCTTGCTTGATTGCATCTGATTCACCAAAATCCCATTCAGGTTTTTCTTCATCAGGGATAGATCTTAAAGCTCCTAGAGAGGCTACCTTAGAGTGACCCTTCTTAGCCAACCTAAGAACATGATCAGGAACTACATATTCCTTCTTTTTCAGTTCCTGTGTTTTAACAGTTAAATCTGCTAAAACATCCATTCTTCTTTGCAGCTTATCTGAAGCTACAGCTATTGCTCTCTCTATCTTTGTGGTATCATGCAAAAGATGATCCAGGAGTTCAAGTTTGGTGATAACCTTATCTAATTGTTCTTTTTGAGTAGCACAACTAGATTTTAACTGCAAGATATCATTAGCCATATCATCCAGATTGTGTGCTGTGCAAATCTACTGAAGATTGCTCCAGTTGGCTAATTTTATTTCATCTGAAACTGTCTGTTCACTTGGTGAAGATTTTATGGAGATAAATTCTCTCTTTGAACTTCCATCAGAAGCATACTGTCTAAAACCAGTTTCAAGGAGATTTCTGCCTGGGAAATAAGATTTTTATCCTAGGCTGTTGGTAGATTCGGCAGAGGCATTACTCCTAGGAAAAGCAGAGAACATACCTAGACTTGGAAACTCATGCAATGACTTTTGTTTCTCTTTTTGTATTAATTTTGTTTTTATCTTTTTGCAGGTAGGACAATCTGCATGCTGACCTCTATGTTCAAACTGAGAAAGACCAGAATAAGACTCAGTATTTACAAGATTATTTTGAACAGGAGAGGAAGATTCTTCAAGAGACTTTTTTCCCACTTGATCAGATAAGGCTTGACGACGGGCATTATGATATGAAGACATAGAATTAGACTTGATCAAAGGGGGACCAAATCTTGGAATTGGTTCTTCTGGATTGGATATGAAAGAGGATGAAGCTTCGTCAAAGACTAATGGCTTTGGATTCATAGTAGCTCTTACTCTTTCTTGGTGTCTCAGCTCTGTGTATTTCATTTCCCAAGCTTGAGGATATTTGATACCAGTCCAGTTGAAGGTAATGGGAGTGGCATTTTTGGACTTGGATTTTGACAGACGAGGATTGTCTTGGGATGATTCCACCACGCTGCAGTCTGCAGACATCTGATGGACATGGGAATGGAGCTGGGGTAAAGTATCATTTCCGAAACGAACACAGACACCACCTTTTAATTGAATGATCTT
The DNA here is from genome assembly GCA_027924585.1 of Larix kaempferi. Classification (NCBI taxonomy): domain Eukaryota; kingdom Viridiplantae; phylum Streptophyta; class Pinopsida; order Pinales; family Pinaceae; genus Larix; species Larix kaempferi. The sequence continues at coordinate 42,572,707 of BSBM01000904.1, forward strand.
AGAACCAGTTTGCATATCAAATCCTTTGGGGAGAATATAAGCCTTCAAAATATTATAGATATGGGGATCTTCCAGACTAACAGAGAAACGAGGATATACAGTACCAAAAGCAGGGCCATCGTGCAAAGGTGCTGTGAAGCCACCTATGAAGGCATCAGAAAACTTATTATGACGGGTATCTACAATACAACATAATGAAGAAATAGCAAGACGCGGACGGACTAAGGGACCTAGGCCAAGCTTAACTGCACCAAAATGTGCATATCTGAACTTACAACATTTAGCCCAGTCAATTTGTGCTTTATCAAGAAGAGTGATATGAATGGGTTCTTGATTGTCTGTAAAGGAAACATCAATACTAGAGACTTTAATTTGAGTAGTGGAATACAGATTCCACCAATTTAATCTGTAAACATCTCTAGGTAAGATCTGAGGTAATTCCCAGTTTTCACTCGGATTCTGTTCATGTATTGTGATATAAGAAGCATCATCGCCTGAGGCTGATGAATTAAACTGACTGCTTCTTCTTTCTACTAAATACACTTCTCTATCATTGGATGATTCGCATTCTAAATTGGTCAGCTGAACTACGTCCATTGAGGAATCCATTTTTCTAAGGTAAGGGCTGACTTCTATGTTGTGGGTAACTATGTAGACTTACTCCCCTTCCCGCGGGCCTTACTGCTACTCTGACTTCCACACTACGCTTATACCTTAAGGATTCTCACAATTTCCTCATCGGTCATTTGCATCGACTACAAGACACATTTGTTCATAGAATGTCTAAATCATCAACCAAGCATTTTGTACACTTTTAGCAGAGCAGAAAATGTAAAAGTATGAGATAGATGAATACCAGAATTTAACTTGAGAATTGAAACCTCTCTGGCTCTGATACCAAACAGCAGGATCTTGCGGAATTAAACATTGCTTGAGCCAAAATATTCAACACATTGAGAATGTAATAACAGCTTTGAGAGAAATGCGATCAGCACGATACAAATTGCAATTGCTGCTATTATTATTGCCACAACATTCATCTTACAGACACAGTGGATCGACCTCGGATTGCGAAGTTCGTCACCACATTAATCACTCCGGACTTATGCCTAAGCACAATGTCTTGGGTCCTTTGAGATTTCACTACTTCCCGAAGGCATGTAGCTACTTTCAGGCTCCTGGGAGTCCCAAGATATGCTTACTAGCATACCCTCACTTACAGACATTTGACAGAGGGAGTCTTCACCTTTCTGATGCAATGTTATACCCAAATAGGCAACTTGCAGAGCATACGGGTTCGGCTCTTACAGACACAGACTTTTTACAGAATGAGTCTTTGCCTTTCTAGTGCAATGTTATACCCAAACGGGCAACTTGCAGAGCATACGGGCTCGGCTCTCACACACCTAGACACAGTCAAGCAGACTACTTGCTCAGACGACACTCTAAATTGCAGAGCGGACTACTTGCTCATGCAGACCCGAAAACTTCGAATGAATCAAATGAGCTCGAAGGCCTCATATTTATAATTCCCTAGCCAGTATACCGGTAACTGATGACTTACACTAACCAGTAAAAGGCTTTGATTCCCGGGGCATGGTGGGACCACACCATGTTATCTCGTCCCTTAAAGGCAGCGCCATGTGGGGACCCGGTAATCAGACTGACAACCACTGACGGGAAAATATTCTAATGGCTGACAAACATGGACCATCATTATTACATCAATCATTATTACAAAATATTGGGGAATAAAGCATCCCGAAAGAAAGTGTCATGGCAGACAGCATAAAACAAGGAGAGGCCCAGCAACGGCTTCCTTAAAAGATATTTACAGAGATATGTTTTCTACTTCAGTTTCTCCAGCTCAGTTAGAAAAGAAAATTGCTCATATTGATTTACAGCTATCTACTATTCCTATTTTTAGACATCATGAAAGAATAGAGTTAAGAGAGGAAAAGAAAGCTTTGCAAGCTCAGTTGCAGGCTTTGTTAAAAGAAAAGGGAAAAGAGAAGTTATCTCTGACTTCTAATCCTGCAGATCTCTATTTTAATTATCCCAGTGGACATTCAGATAGACAAGCACATAGAGCAGATAAGGAAAGATTGTTGAGAATAAAGTTGAAAGAAAAGCAGCAACAAATGAGAGCTCTAGTTAAAGAAGCTGATGAAATAAAAAGTGCTTTGACAGTTCTATTGATTGAAAAAGATCAGTCATCTGAAGAGGAATTGTCTAATGAGATAGAAAGGGTGTGTGGGAAACCAAAAGATTCTCCTAAAAGTTCCCCAGAAAGAACTCCCTCTCCTGATAGTTCTCCTACCCCTAAGTCTCAAAGTATCAGTTTGTTAGGTGCAATCTCTCGTCCAAAGATGCTTATAACCCTTGAATTTTTTCCTGATGAATTTAAGTCATATCAAGTTCAGTGTTTAATTCATTCAGGATGTCAATTCAATTTAGCAAGGGGTAATGCCATTCCTCAATTTTATTGGGAAAAGACTAAAGAGTTTGGATCTGCTATTGAAGGTTCTCCTGTATATCTAACTGATAGAGTCAAGAATTTCCCCATCTCTCTGTCCTCTGTAAAAAGTTCTATATCTCTATTCCGTTTAGATGTAGTCAAAGAAGATTGTGTTTTAGGTTCTGAGTTTCTAACCACTGTTAGTCCATTTTCCATTGATACTCAGAAAATGATATTTTCCTGTACAGTAAATAACCAATCAGTTTCTTTGCCTTTGAGTCATACTTTTGTACAGCGTTGTAAACCAATAACCCAGTCTCCTCCTCCTCCTCCTCCTCAGTCCAAAGTTTCATTGGGAAAAATGGAAAGATGTATTTCTTTTGCAGAAGTACATGGTGATAAGTTTCTTGCAGGGATCACGGAAAGAATAAAAAAGGATTGCTGCTCAGAAAGCCCTAATGCTTTCTGGACTAGAGAAAAATATTTTGTGTCACTTCCTTTTGATCCGTTGCAGAAGATCAAGCCAATGAAAGCTTCAGCTAGGCTCATGAGTCCTAGTGAAAGAGAATTCTGCTCTAAGGAAATAAAAGATTTGTTGGCTAAAGGTTTGATTGAGCCATCAAAAAGCCCATGGGCATGTAGAGCCTTTGTGGTGAATAAACATTCTGAGCAGAAAAGAGGTAAGCCTCGTCTGGTAGTGAATTTTAAGCCCTTGAATGCTGTGTTCCAGAAAATTAGATATCCTTTGCCGGATAAAGCTAGTCTTTTGCAGAAAATCACTGGTTGCACAATTTTCAGTAAGTTTGATTTGAAATCAGGGTTTTACCAGATTGGAATTGAGGCTAAAGATATATTTAAAACTGCATTTGTGGTACCCCATGGCCAATACCAATGGAAAGTTCTTCCTTTTGGAATTAACAATGCCCCTTCAGAATTTCAAAAGAGAATGGACGATATATTCAGAGACATTCCATGGTTAGCAGTGTTTATAGATGACATTCTTATTTGCTCAAAGAATCTCCAGGAACATCTAAAACATCTGCAGCAGTTTTATGAATTAGTTTTCAAGCATGGGTTGGTTCTGTCTGAAAGTAAAATGGAAATAGGCAGAACAGATATTGAATTTTTGGGTTTACATATTAAAGAAGGTCAGGTTGTTTTGCAGAGTCATGTTCTCCAGTCTTTTGAACATTTTCCTGACAAAATCATTGAGAAAACCCAATTACAAATATTTTTAGGGTGTTTGAATTATATCAGGCCATTCTACAAAGAGCAAGCTGCTGATATCCATTGTTTGCAGCAAAGGCTTAAAAAGAAGCCTATTTCTTGGTCTGAAGAAATGACTTTGGCAGTTCAACAGATAAAAGCCAAAGTAAAAACCCTACCAGCTCTCAGTCTTCCCCAGGGAGTTGGAAAATTGATAATCGAGACAGATGCATCTAGTACCACTTGGGGTGGAGTTTTACTAGAGGAAATTGAAGGGAAAGCCAATATTTGTGGCTATGCATTTGGTTCATTCAAAGGAGCAGAGCTTAACTATCCAAGCAGCCATAAAGAGATTTTGGCCGTAAAAAGGACAGTTAGCCATTTTATTTTTTATTTAAAACCTGTCAGATTTGTTAGAACAGATTTAAAGATCATGCCAGGTATTTTTAAGAATGAAAATCTGATGGCTGAAAATAGCAGTCGAATATTAAAATGGTTTCTCTGGTTAAGTAACTTTGATTATGATATTGTTTATAAACCAAGGTATCTTAATTGTTTTGCTGATATGTTGACTCGTGAGACTGTGCAGAAAGAACTTCCACAGTTAAATATGTTTTCTTCATGAAATGGATCTGGTTCTGGATCAGGCCCGAGTCAATCTTATATGAAAGATAGGATAGTTGTTGATAAAGGCAAAGCTCCGATGCAAGAAGAAGAAGAAGCGCTCAGAGCACCTCCAGGTTCTTTATTCCTAGCTCCATGGGATAAAGACATTTCTGAAGAAGAACGCCAGTAGTTATTAGATTATGCTGATTGACAGGAAGCCGAGAAATTTCTGAGCCTCACTTTGATTAAGCAAATTCAAGAAAGTCCCTGTAAGCTGCAAATTCTTCAACGTTGGGAAAAGGGTGCTTTCAATGGTCTCAGAAATGCCGAAGAAAAGCTGCGGCAGTGTAAAGAAGTTTGGGTTGATTGTAATGAAGAAGCAGAAGGACCAATATGGTATGTCGATCTTGGTGAAGGAGATCTTACATGGACTACCTACAATTTAATTCTGCAATTCTATCATGAACAAACTTCTATAATAATCTGTGCTGATCCAGGAAACATGAAGCACAGAAAATGGTCAGGATGGACAGAAGTATTTCTTGACAAGTTCTGTCCAAGGTTAGATTGGGTGCACAGAAGAGCTAATTTCATTTTGCACTTAGAAGCTGATATGCAGGCCGCTGATCAACATAATCAGTGGTTCAAGTTTAAGTTGAGACACCATGGTGGCAGATATACCCCATTGCAACATATTGTAACTGTCACTCAGAAGTTTATTAAAAGGGATGATCAAGGAAAAAGATTGGATACCAAAGTTCATCGTAGGACCCTGCCTTTAAACTACCGGGTTGAATCACAATTCGCCTCAGAGTTTGTTTTTGGTCCAAATGAGAATCTTCATGGTTCAGATGTTGAACAATGCTTTGGTGATCTCCTGTACCCTGACATGGCTGATGAGTTCCCAGAAAACGAATATTGGAGATTCGTTGAATCTCAACCTAACTACATTGATGAGGAGATAGCACGAAGAGAACTCGAAGAGCATCTTTATGACCAAGGTGTACTTGACTGTGTATGTGGTGGTGTTCCTGGCCCTAAAGGAACAACTGTTTGCGTGTGCGGTTCCGGTTATGACATACCCTGATAACCCATTGAGTTTCTCCGGGAATGAAGCTGCCGGTCCGACTGAAGAATCTTTTCTCTGTAAATATCTTTTAAGAAAGCCGTTGGTGGGCCTCTCCTTGTTTTATGCTGTCTACCATGACACTTTCTTTCGGGATGCTTTATTCCCCGATATTTTGTAATAATGACTGATGTAATAATGATGGTCCATGTTTGTCGGCCATTAGAATATTTTCCCGTCAGTGGTTGTCAGTCTGATTACCGGGTCCCCACATGGCGCTGCCTTTAAGGGACGAGATAACATGGTGTGGTCCCACCATGCCCCGGGAATCAAAGCCTTTTACTGGTTAGTGTAAGTCATCAGTTACCGGTATACTGGCTAGGGAATTATAAATATGAGGCCTCCGAGCTCATTTGATTCATTCGAAGTTTTCGGGTCTGCATGAGCAAGTAGTCCGTTCTGCAATTTAGAGTGTCGTCTGAGCAAGTAGTCCGCTCGACTATGTCTAGGTGTGTGAGAGCCGAGCCCGTATGCTCTGCAAGTTGCCCGTTTGGGTATAACGTTGCACCAGAAAGGCAAAGACTCGTTCTGTAAAAAGTCTGTGTCTGTAAGAGCCGAACCCGTATGCTCTGCAAGTTGCCTATTTGGGTATAACATTGCATCAGAAAGGTGAAGACTCCCTCTGTCAAGTGTCTGTAAGTGAGGGTATGCTAGTAAGCATATCTTGGGAATCCCAGGAGCCTAAAAGTAGCTACATGCCTTCGGGAAGTAGTGAAATCTCAAAGGACCCAAGACATTGTGCTTAGGCATAAGTCCAGAGTGATTAATGTGGTGACGAACTTCGCAATCCGAGGTCGATCCACTGTGTCTGTAAGATGAATGTTGTGGCAATAATAATAGCAGCAATTGCAATTTGTATCGTGTTGATGGCATTTCTCTCAAAGTTGTTATTACATTCTCAATGTGTTGAATATTTTGGGTCAAGCAATGTTTAATTCCGCAAGATCCTGCAAATAAGAAGTGCAAAACTACTTTGGAAAAAAACCATTTGAAAATTATCTTACCAAAACAACTCTTTGAAAAAAACCCTTTCAAGGAAATAAGAAGGAAAAATACATTTTTTTTGCAAAAATACTTTGGAATACACACTTTTTAAATACAATCATTGCAAAGAACTTCCTTGCAAACATGTTTAAGAAAAGAAATATTTTGAAAAAACTCCTTGCAAATATGTCTTGTAAAAAAAAACACCTTCAATGTGTCTTTTGGGAAAAAAAAAAGGAAACATACTTTGTAAAAACCTCATTTTGCAAAAATTGTCTTCTTTGCAAATATGCCATAAGAAAAGAAATATTTTGAAAAAACTCTTTGCAAATATGCCTTAGAAAAAAAACACCTTCAATGTGCTTTTTGGAAAAAAGAAGAAAAAACATACTTTGTAAAAACCTCATTTTGCAAAAAATATCTTCTTTGCAAGTATGCAATAAGAAAAGAAATATTTTGCAAAAACTCCTTGCAAATGTGCCTTAGAAAAAAAACTTCTTCAATGTGCCTTTTGGAAGAAAAAAAAAGAAGAAACATACCTTGTAAAAACCTCCTTTTGCAAAAAATGTCTCCTCCTTTCAAAATTAGTTTAACAAAAAATATGCGAATTTAAAACATGCGAAAATAATGAATCAATTTTTTGTTTATTTATATGAGTATAGAAAACATTATTATTATTATTTTTTTTTTTTTTTTTTTTTTTTTTTTTTTTTTTTTTTTTTTTTTTTTTTTTTTTTTTTTTTTTTTTTTTTTTTTTTTTTTTTTCGGTCGACGAGTTTTTTCCGTTGAATTATTCGGCCGAATAACCTTCACTGTAATTGACGGTGCCGTTACGGAAAAAGGTTATTCGGCCGAATAATCTCTGAAACATGAAACATTCACATTTCTACAGAATTTTCAGGTTTCTCCATTTTCGAAAAGAAAAAACCACCCCATACACAACAAAACGAATGTCGGACTTGATACCAATAGGTTCATCATTGAATCTACTTTACATGAGTATAAGTTTTGTTGTATATAGATAAGAACTGGTATTTTTTAAGTTTTATTTCCGTAACATGTGTCGAGTTAGGATTCAACTCTTTAAAAAAACGGCGAAAATAAAAATCTATAACTTTAAAAATACAGCACCAAAAAAATCAAAAAAAATGTGGGACTCTTAATTGGCGTGTCTACTTCAAAAGGGTGTTCATAGTTTTTTCGCTTTTATAGCGGATTGAGAGAAAAGTGGCGCAACAAAAAAGTTGTTGAAAATCGACTGAGTTTCCCCATTGATCGACTTTAAAAAAATATAATAATTAGTATATAGATCCATTGGTTACAAACTTATAGTCAGGCACTAGTACATTGTGTGTAGATTGTCGTAGCATTTTTGGTTTTTGCAAAAAACAAGTCTAACAACGATTTTAGTGGCGCAACAAATCATAAATATTTTGTAGTCTTTTCATTTTATAAGAACACATTGTCAAACATTTGCGAAATCGACATATCAAATCTTAATAATAAAAAATTGAAACAATTATGAATAGAAAGCTAACATAATTCTATAAAAGTTTTCTTTTTACTGTAAAGTGAGATTTTAAACAAAAATATCACTATTGTTCGCCCGAATTTGAAAAACATGAAAAAACCAGAATTATTTTCTCACGAGACCCCACAAAATAGACACCCATCTTCATTTTTTCACCCATTATATTCAGGATAATACTTGCCCCTATATCATACTTGTGATGAAACTAATGTGAATTGCATACTATGGAGTTAACTCTATCATATTTCATGATTGTGCAATGGAATGATACTATAAGCTTTTGTGAAAAGAGATAATAATATGATGACTATATCGATGAATAAGAAATGAATTCTAAACTATGCACCATGCAATAAATCTATATCATAATAAATATAATTCTTGCATTTGAATTTCCATCGTAATGGAATGTAATGAATTATACAATGTAACAATAGTTTTTAATACTGGCAGGTGATAAGACGGGGTAATAAGTATTAGAGTACAAGTGTGCTGGCATCATTAATGAGACTGGTCTTAGTCATTTAAGTCACCTAACTACTGTCTTGGCATGGAATTATAGTAGATGCTCTCATGGCCGAATAGTACGTGAAGCAGTTCACAAAATACACTTGGTCGTCGAGCTGTATCAAGCTTCGATCCTGGGGTCTACTGAGTTGGTAACAACGTGGATGAAATAATAAATGAGATATTAATGTAGTGGTTGTCCAAATCTCAACATGCTTGGTTGGAAGAAATATCCATCGTCGATCTTGTGGACTCTCGGGCTTTGAACTGAAACCCTAATATCCACTATGTCATGCGGTTGTTAGTTTTCTTGCCATTCAATGTGTTGGAAGGGCTCTGTGGAGAGGCCGACGAGCTGAGAAATTTCAGGATTTAGCTTAACTAATGTTCAGGGATCCTTCCCGAGACTTGATACCATGAATTGGTGAATGTGATTCTTGAAACTTGTAAATAATTTTAAGAACTGTATCTTCTGTGAGAGATTACAGTGGTTTTAGCTGTGGAGGTTTTAATCTAGGGTCTACTTTTGTTTGTATGTTAAAGGAGTAGTCTTTAGGGTTTCTGATTGATAATAAAGAACCAGGGGTCAACTATTGAGCATGGATATACTACTGCTGCATAACTGGAACTTCTTTGTCAAGCTCAAAGGTACGATTCGTCAATACTTGTTGGCTTTAAACAACTCTTACTCGGAAAGGAAAAGTGCAGGTAATGTCTCATCTTAAGTGTTTAAGTTTTCTGAATGCTTGATAAAAAGTAAAAATCTCTGTAGTTTATCATTTAATCACTTGTGTTGTTTTGTGGCAGGTTTTCACTTCGTTGAGTGGTTTCAGTGGTTTGAAGCTTGAAGGAAAAAGTTGTTGCTCAGCCGCTGGGTAATCCTCAGAGGTTCACTTCCTCGTAGACAACCCTGGCACTGTGTGGTCGATGTTTTTATGTTTGTTATGAGTCTGTTACTTAGTTTCCTGGCTAGGGTTTCTTTTTGTCCGTGATGATGATATTTCGATCATCAAAAGATGAAAAGTCTGAGGATAAGATCCTCGGCTCATCTGGTTACTTTGCTTTACAGCACTTAACTATAAGTTTTGTTTAAAATGTAACTTGTTTAAGATATGTAATACTAAAGGATGAACCCTCGTCAAATTTTTAAAAGAAGAAAAATGTTTGTACTTACAAAAGTTTTATGTGCAATGTATACATTTCAAATCATCGATGTTTGAGTAATCAGTAGTGTTTTTTATGAGATATGAGAGAAAAGGGCTGACTCATTTCTAAGATAAAGAGGTTCTGAGCTACAACGTTTTACACTTAGATTTTAAATAATGATAACAGACTAAATTTACATATCTCAAAAGGTTTCTGTGCATTTTCTTTGCTGATGGAAGTTAATAGATTGGCTAGGAAATACGTAGTTGATCTTGGGATTTTGATCGAGAGCCGTAGATCAACTCATTTTACTAGAAATGAAACCCTGAACTCGTAACGTCAAATTTTAAGTATGAAGCTGTTGAACGCGTCATGAGCCTGTAATTAATTTATAAATGATCTGCTTTCTCGTAAGGGTTTCAAAACTGTGTCTAACGTAAAGCAATGAAATGTTAAATAAATCAAATACAAGATATAGATACTGAAATGAATTAGTACAAAACAAAGATGTTATTATTTTCAATGGATGAGTATCTATTTATTGTTTACATGTGACCACTCTGTAAAAAGGATAATTGTAGCTGTTAAAATTTCTAGAATAAGAAAAGTCTGAACCCAATGGATTTATAATAATTAAAAGCATAGTATTATCCTCCTAAAATAGATAGAGGAAATTGGAAGATCTAGATCTGTATAGAAATAAGTGTTTTTCTTTTGTTATTAATTATGAGAAAATAATATACATCTGTTTATGATATGCTTGTTCTATTTCCAGAGTCTTAGACATACAATTGAAATGGCGAAATTTAAATGAAACCCTACAGTTTAAATCTATCTAATCACTTGGCATTCTGCCCTTCATTCATCTATCCTAATTGTACTTCTCTATACTAGAGTACTATGCAAACACAACATGAGGAAAAGTATAGAGAAGGTTATCTAATCGATCATCTCATCTATTAAATCAATCTCAGTAAGAAATCATATTTAGATCAAAATAAAATAATTTCTTCTTTATGCTTTTAACTGTATTACCTATTGATAAATGCAGAATTTATTTGACTGAAAATAACAACAGAACTGTAGAACCTGATAATTTGTAGGAGAAACAAACCACTCAAGGAGCCTGTTCCACCCAACCTACTCCTGAAGGTAACCAAATTACTTTCCTTAGGACCCCCGAGCCTATTCACTGAACCACCAGGAAGAAGAATCTATAGAAGCTTTAGGTCCTCAAATTGCAGCAGCCATGTAGATCATCCAGTCATAAAGACTCAGCAGTCAAAGACACCTGCACCAGCACCTTTGGTTTCCTTCTCAGAATAATTAGTAGACTCACAATGCACTACCACTTAGCCTCCCTATTCAAATCTCTCAATGATCACCTGATACACATGAGGAAATATTTCTGCAGAAAATATTGTAGAGCTACCTGCTCAATTCGAATTGCCTTATCTAGGCTGCCTAGGCCTTTTAGTGGTTAACTTTGTCATTAATGAGCTAACAACTCTCTTCCACCCACCTAGGGGATAATCCCACAAATTTAGGGGTAGTTGTCCCATAACCAATAGTTAGTGGTGGAGTGAAAATCCTGTCATCTGTCCCATGCCTTCTAACAACTTCCATTCCTCCTAGTGGGTCAGTGAACACTCATTTAATAGCTCCCCTGAGTGTTTGTCTCCTATTTAATTTATTAAATAATAATAATAATAATAAGTCATTACAGTCATCCTTGACCAGATTTGGTCATAATTACAAAACTTTGTAATTAAAATTTAACATAATGTATTTTGCAAATAAAATAATTAGTCTCAAAATTTGGGTAGGTGACATACACCCCCCCTTAAGTGTCAACATCGTCCTCGATGTTGTTTAATCACTCTCTGAGTGTTCCTGAAACAGAGTTGGGTATGATGCCTGCATACTATTCTCCAACTCCCAGGTTTCCTCTTCTGGGCTAAGGTGCTTCCATTGCACCTTTACCTGCCCAATGGTGTGATTTCGGAGTAGAGTTTCCCTCCTTTCGAGGATATAATCCGGTTCCACCTGAAAATCACCGTCTAGTTCCACCTGTACATCATTCCAATTTACAACATGAGTAGCATCATGCACATATTTCTTTAAAAACAAAATATGAAAAAAATTATGTATTTTTAAATTTGATGGAAAAGCCAGTTGATATGCCATGGGTCCAACCCCTGATAGAATTTTGAAAGGACCACAGTGCTTGGGTGTCAGCTTGACACAACTTCCCAATTTTAATGAACTCTTTTTCGGTCTTACCTTAAGAAAAACATGCTCACCAACTTGGACCTCTTTATTGGTCCTCTTAAGATATGATTGACTCTTCTACCTATCTTGGGAAGTTTTAAGATTTCTTTGTACCTGTTTCACAATTAGTTCTAATTCCTGTAACAATTCTGGTCCTAGACTAACTCTATTTACTGGGTCATTCCAAGAAATTGGTGTATTACATTTCCTACAATAAAGAATTTCAAAAGGGCTAAGCCTGGATGATGCATGGTAATGATTGTTATAAGCAAATTCTACTAAATGCAAGTAGTCCTCCCACTTGCTAGGCTGGTCCTTAACATACATTCTTAGCATGTCTTCCAATACCTGATTCACTCTTTCTGTCTATCCATCCGTTTGTGGATGAAATGTTGTACTGAATTTTAAGGTTGTATTCAACCCTTTAAACAAAGACTTCCAAAAATTTCCCGTAAACTTAGAATCACGGTCTAAAACTATTATCTTTGATATTCCATGTAATCAAAAAATCTGCTTCATAAAAATTTCTGGAATATCTAGAGCCTTATGAGTAGTCTTTACAGGTATAAAATGTGCTGCCTTGCTGAGTTTATCCACTACCACCATGATGGAATCATTCTGTTTCTGATTCTTTGGTAACCCAGTAACAAAATCTATGCTTATGATCTCCCATTTCCAGCTAGGTATAGGCAATGGCTGTAACAGTCCAGTTGGATGCTGATGTTCAACCTTCACTTTTTGATAGTCAAAACACTTAGATATATATTCTACTACTTCATCCTTCATTTTGGGCCAATAGTACTATTTCCGTAACATAGTGATGGTTTTCTGATAACCTGGATGACCAGAATAATGACTTTTGTGCATCTCATCTAAAATCAGAATTGTTACTTTTGGTATGTTGGGTACATACAATCTGTTTTTGTACAATAACAGTCCCATTTCTTTTAAACTGTAATCTGCCATAGAATTTTTAGAATTGCTATCTGTTGTCTTTTTTTGTAATTTTCTGTATTCTTCATCAGTTTCAATCCCTTCAAAGATCTGATTTTCTAAATCTGTTGAGTATGTACTGAGGGATGAAATAAAATTCAACTTTGCTTTACAACTTAATGCATCAGCAACCTTGTTCTCTTTCCCTTTTATGTGTTGAATTTCAAAATCATATTCACTTAGAAAAGTTAACCATCTAGCTTGTCTAGCGTTTAAATTTGTCTTATGTAATAAATACTTCAACCCCATCTTGTCAGTCAACAAGGTAAATTCTCTGCCAATAAGATGGTGACGCCACATTTTTAAGGCGTGAATTACTGCTAGTAACTCCAAATCATATGTAGAGTAATTTTTCTCATGTATTTTTAGCTTCCTAGACTCGTATACAACAACATGTCCCTCTTTTGTTAGGACTCCACCGATTCCATCATTACATGCATCGGTGCATACTATAAAATCCTTATTAGGATCTGCAATCCTTAGAACAGGTGTTGTAATTAGTAATCCCTTTAACTTCTTAAAACTTTCTAAACATTTTTGATCCCATACAAACTTCTTCCCCTTCTTATGTAAGGAGGTTATGGGGTTTGCAATCTTTGAAAAACCTTCTATGAATTTTCTATAATATCCAGTAATACCCATAAATGATCGTACATCCGACACATCTTTATGAACCTACCATTCATTAATGGCTTTTATCTTACCGGGGTCAACCGAGATTCCTTCCTTAGAAATTATGTGTCCTAAATATTGAATCTTATCCTTGTGAAAGTCACATTTACTAAACTTAGCATATAATTGATGATCTCTCAGAACTTGTAAGATAGTACATAGATGTTCGTCATGTTCTTTCTTGCTTTTAGAATATACAAGAATGTCATCTATATACACAATAGCGAACTTATACAAATACTTGTGCAAAATATTGTTCATTAAGCACATAAATACTGCCAGGGCATTAGTCAACCCAAATGGAATGACTACGAACTCATAATGTCCATATCGAGTTCTGAAGGCTGTTTTAAAAATATCCTCATCCTTCACACGAACTTGATGATATTCTGACCTCAAATCAATCTTTGAAAATATCATTGCTCCATGTAGTTGATCAAATAGATCATCTATGCAGGGCAACGGATATCGATTCTTGATTGTCATCTTATTCAGTTGGCGATAATCTATGCAAAGTCTTAAAGTCCCATCCTTCTTCTTAAAAAAAATAACAGGTGCTCCCCAAGGACACACGCTGGGTCTTATATAGTTTTTATCAATCAGTTCCTTCAACTGTGATTTCAACTCATTTAATTCCAGTATATTCATTATATATGGAGCTTTAGAATTCGGTACTGTACCTGGTATTAATTCAATGGTAAAATCTAGATCTCTCTTAGGGGGTAATCCTGGAATCTCTTCAAGAAAAACATCTTAGAATTCTTTTAGGATAGGTATATCTTCTAGTTTCAGTTTTTCCTCTTTAGTAATTAATTCCTCATTTACTACATTCACAGCAAACATCTGTCATCCTTTTCTAACTGCTCTTTTCACTTGCATAGCTGAAATATGTCTAAGTGATGTCTTTCTAGGAATACCCTTCACTTCTACTATTTCTCCTTCATCCTTTAGACATGTAAAACATTTCTCATAACATATTAGGATGACATGATGCGCTTCTAAACAGTCCATTCCAATTAAGATATCATAGGATCCTAAAGTTAAAACATTTAACTTGGTTTGTGTCTTAAACTTATTCATAGATAAAACACAACTTTCAATAAATCAGATACTTTTCTTTTTGTCCCTATTGCTAGTCTAACTAACCAGGATTTATTGAATTTTTCTGTTTTCAAATTAAAACTTTCTACAATATCTGGTGATATCTAACTCAAGCTAGCACCTGAATCAATCAAAATAGTAACAGGGTGGTTTTGTAGCATAGCTTCAATCTCTACCATGGAGACTTGATGCTCTACTTGTCTGTTGTCTAGAGCTGCATTAATTCTGGGCATCTCCCTTGCCAAGTCTCCCACAGTAGGTTCAGCTTGTATGGAATGAATATTATTAGCTGTCTACTTCATTTTGGGGCATTTGGAAGCATAATGAGGACCTTGACACTCAAAACGTTTTATAGGTGCCTTTTGGTCATTGGTTCTGGTAACATTGGGAGTATTTCTAGCAGCTATAAAATTCTGAAGGTGATTATTTCTGGGATTGTTCCCTTGAAAATTCTGATTCGGAAAGTTTCTCTTTTTGAAACCAGAATTTCCATTGAACCTGAATTTTTTCTTTTTCAGCTCAAAGTTGCTGGGCTTATGATTTTTCCAGTTAGATATCCCTTCTCTTTTCCGGTTAGTGTCATAGAGGAAAGTTGCTTTCCTCATGGCCTCTTCTAAGGTATTTGGATTGTCATACTCTATTCTGTCCTTGATGTTGAAAGGTAAACAACTCAGATATCTTTGAATCTTTGGTTTCTCTTCCACGAGGTATGGCACATACCTTAGCAGATTTAGAAACTTACTGTTCAGCTCTTTCATGTTCATATTTCCCAGCGTTAAATCATAAAATTCCTTGGATTTTTCTTCATAATATTGTTCAGATAAGAACTTCTTCTTGAAGTACCATTTAAAAGTGCTCCAATTCACATCCTTGTCCTTGATTCCCTTCACTCTTTTGATGTCCTACCACCAAATATCTGCCTTCCTGATCAAGTTGTATATTGCCATCTTTGCCTTTAATGATTCTGAATAATCATAGATTTGAAAATACTTTTTCATGCCGGACAACCATGCTTCAGCTGTCTCTCCTTTCTCAGTTTCACCATTGAAATTTGGGGGTTTAATTTTCTTGAATTCCCGAGAAATCTATTCATACTATTTGTGACTTTTTCTTTTGGATTTGTAATCTCCTTTGCTGCTATCACTTCAATAATTACGGTTCTTTTTGCATTTTTCATTAGCAGCTTCTGATGATGTTGAAATGCTATCTGCATCATCAGTTTTCATTTTCTTACCTTTGTCTCGATGAGGTAAGTCTTCAATCTTGGAGGTATTTTCAGTCCCTCTATCCTGTTCATCAATTGGGAACTGATCGAACAATACTTGGTTAAGTTCTTCTTGTGCTTTCAGAATTCTCTCATTGTCCTGCTTAACATATCTTATTTCTGCTTTCAACTCTTGAAATGCACATAACAGTTCGGATGAATTGTCATTCAATTCGCCATGGACTTTTTCTTCATAATGTTGTCCAGTACTACTGTTGATGTGACTGTTTGGTCGAATTCTGTCCTCCATATTTTTAGCTGATCCTTCCATACCTGGAGCTTAGAAACAACATCTGTATAACACAAATAGTTTAAATTGAATTAATAATATTTCTACTGTAATGAAATTTTCTATTGCATATTCTTTGGACCTGTTCAGGCCTAGAGTTCGAACGTGAGCTCTGATACCACATGTAACATCCCACTAATTTCCTAAAAATTTAAAATTTTTAAAACAACATTAAATGTTTAAAACTATAAATGTGGAAATAATAAATGTTTAAATAAAGCAACATTAATACTGAAGTCATAAATGCTAAAATAAATTAATCATTGACTCTCTTAACTAATAACATCTTTAATGACAGTGACACATCATACTTTCTTTAAATTGATTACGACACTAGTTTTTCTTGTAATAACTGTAACTCGAAATATTTTGCGATAGAGTTTTATTGACAAGGTACTAACAGTGGTTTTATGATGATGATGAAAGGGGCCCTACGAGGTACCCTGAGGCTTACTTAGCTATGTCAGCTAAAGCTTGTGAACCTATTCTTCTTGTGCAGATTTGCAGGTAAGAGTAATGCGACATATCAAGTGTTACGAGTATTTATGTTTTACAAATAGCTGTCAATATTTGGTAGAATTTCTAAGTTCTTCCTTGCTTCAGGTATGGATCTTTGTCTAAATCTTAGATGTGTTGTTTTGGCCATAATTATATTTTGCAAATGTCGAATAAATAAATATCTAAACTACATTCATTAATGACTATCCTTACCATAGGTATTGATTCGTGATCGATTCGACTTTGTACAAGCTTTAGACTGTAGAACTATGAAATAATCATTATATTTGAAAAACATAGATAAATTGGAAAAGAGTTTTAAATCTATAGTATTTATGCATTCCTTATTTTATAATTGTGTGAAAAAACATCTTATTAGAATGATATTCACGATAATACTTGCTCCTATATCATACTTGTGATGAAACTAATGTGAATTGCATACTATGGAGTTAACTCTATCCTATTTCATGATTGTGCAATGGAATGATACTATAAGCTTTTGTGAAAACAAATAATAATATGATGACTATATCGATGAATAAGAAATGAATTATAAACTATGCACCATGCAATAAATCTATATCATAATAAATATAATTCTTGCATTCGAATTTCCATCGTAATGGAATATAATGAATTATACAATGTAACAATAGTTTTTAATACTGGCAGGTGATAAGATGGGGTAATAAGTATTGGAGTACAAGTATGCTGGCATCGTTAATGAGACTGGTCTTAGTCATTTAAGTCACCTAACTACTGTCTTGACATGGAAGTATAGTAGATGCTCTTGTGGCCGAATAGTACGTGAAGCAGTTCACAAAATACACTTGGTCGTCGAGCTGTATCAAGCTTCGATCTCGGGGTCTACTGAGTTGGTAACAACGTGGATGAAATAATAAATGAGATATTAATGTAGTGGTTGTCCAAATCTCAACGTGCTTGGTTGGCAGAAATCTCCATCATCGATGTGGACTCTCGGGCTTTGAACTGGAACCCTAATCTCCACTATGTCATGAGGTTGTTAGTTTTCTTGCCATTCAATGTGTTGGAAGGGCTCTATGGAGAGGCCGACAAGCCGATAAATTTCAATGTTTAGCTTAACTAATGTTTAGGGATCCTTCCCGAGACTTGATACCATGACTTGGTGAATGTGATTCTTGAAACTTGTAAATAATTTTAAGAACTGTATCTTCTGCGAGAGATTACAGTGGTTTTAGGCGTTGGAGGTTTTAATCTAGGGTCTACTTTTGTTTGTATGTTAAAGGAGTAGTCTTTAGGGTTTCTGATTGATAATAAATAACTAGGGGTTGACTCTTGAGCATGGATATACTACTGTTGCATAACTGGAACTTCTTTGTCAAGCTCGAAGGTTGGCTTCGTCAATACTTGTTGGATTTAAACAACTCTTACTCAGAAAGGAAAAGTGCAGGTAATGTCTCATCTTAAGTGTTTATGCTTTATGAATGCTTGATAAAAAGTAAAAATCTCTGTAGTTTATCATTTAATCACATGTGCTGTTTCGTGGCAGGTTTTCACTTCGTTGAGTGGTTTCAGTGGTTTGAAGCTTGAAGGAAAAAGTTGTTGCTCACCCGCCGGGTAAGCCTTGGAGGTTCACTTCCTCGTAGACAACCCTGGCACTGTGTGGTCGACGATTTTATGTTTTTTATGAGTGTGTTACTTAGTTTCCTGGCTAGGGCTTCTCCTTTTCCATGATGATGATATTTTGATAATCAAAAGACGAAAAGTCTAAGGATAAGATCCTCGACTCATCTGGTTACTTTGCTTTACAACACTTAACTATAAGTTTTGTTGAAAATGTAACCTGTTTAATATATGTAATACTAAAGGATGAACCCTCGTCAAATTTTTAAAAGAAGAAGAACGTTTGTGCTTCCAAAATTTTTATGTGCAATGTATACATTTCAAATCATCGATGTTCTTGTAATCAGTAGTGTTTTTGATGCGATATGAGAGCCAAGGGCTGACTCATTTCTAAGATAAAGAGGTTCTAAGCTACAATGTCTTACACTTAGGTTTTGAATAATGATAACAGACTAAATTTACAAAGCTCAAAAGGTTTCTGTGCATTTTCTTTGCTGATGGAAGTTAATAGATTGGCTAGGAAATATGTAGTTGATTTTGGGATTTTGGCCGAGAGCTATAGATCAACTTATTTCACTAGAAGTGAAACCCTGAACTCGTAATGTCAAATTTTAAGTATGAAGCTATAGAACCCGTCATGAGCTTGTAATTAAGTTATAAATGATTTTCTTTCTTGTAAGGGTTTCGAAACTGTGTCCAACGTAAAGCAATGAAATGTTAAATAAATCGAATACGAGATATAGATACTGAAATGAATTAGTACAAAACAAAGATGTTATTATTTTCAATGGATGAGTATCTATTTATTGTTTATGTGTGACCACTCTGTTAAAAGGATAATTGTAGCTCTTAAAATTTCTAGAACACGAAAAGTCCGAACCCAATGGATTTATAATAATGAATAGCATAGTATTATCATCCTGAAATAGATAGAGGAAATTGAAAGATCTAGATCTGTACAGAAATAAGTATTTTTCTTTTATTATTAATTGCGAAATAAGTATAGTACAGAAATAATATACATCTGTTTATGATATGCTTGTTCTATTTCCAGAGTCTTAGACATACAATTGAAATTGCGAAATTTAAATGAAACCCTACAGTTTAAATCTATCTAATCACTTGGCATTCTTCCCTTCATTCATCTATCCTAATTTTACTTCTATGTACTAGAGTACTATGCAAAGACATCATGGGGAAACATACAGAGAAGGTTATCTAATCGATCATCTCATCTATTAAATCAATCTCGGTAAGAAATCATACTTAGATCAAAATAAAATAATTTCTTCTCTATGCTTTTAACTGTATTACCTACTGATAAATGCAGAATTTATTTGACTGAAAATAACAATAGAACTATAGAACCTGATAATTTGTAGGAGAAGCAAACCACTCAAGGAGCCTATTCCACCCAACCTACTCCTGAAGGCAGCCAAATTACTTTCCTTAGTACCCCCGAGCCTGTTCACTGAACCACTGGGAAGAAGAATCTGTAGAAGCTTTAGGTCCTCAAATTGCAGCAGCCATGTAGATCATCTAGTCATAAAGACTCAGCAATCAAAGAGACCTGCACCAGCACCTCTGGTTTCCTTCTCAGAATAATTAGCAGACTCACAATGCACTACCACTTAGCCTCCCTATTCGAATCTCTCAGTGATCACCTGATGCACTTGAGGAAATATTTCTGCAGAAAATATTGTAGAGCTACCTGCTCAATTCGAATTGTCTTATCTAGAATGCCTAGGCCTTTTAGTGGTTAACTTGGTCATTAATGAGCTAATCGCTCTCTTGCACCCACCTGGGGGATAATGCCACAAATTTAGGGGTAGTTGTCCTATAACCAACAGCTAGTGGTGGAGTGCAAATGCTGCCATCTGTCCCATGCCTTCTAACAGCTTCCATTCCTCCTAGTGGGTCAATGAACACTCATTTAACAGTTCCCTTGAGTGTTTGTTTCATGTTTAATTTATTAAATAATAATAATAATAAGTCATTACAATCATCCTTGACTAGATTTGGTCATAATTAAAAAACTTTGTAATTAAAATTTAGCATTGTGTATTTTGCAAATAAAATAATTAGTCTCAAAATTTGGGTAGGTGACATCATGGGTTATGCCTATGTGATCACTTACAAGAAGGGTAAGGGAAATATGGTGGTAGATGCTCCTTTTCACACATTTCATGACCCAATTCCTCTTACAGCTATTTCTCTGCTTGTTCCAAATTGGTTGCAATCTGTTCAACAGGGCTATCTCTTCTATGAACTCCATGATTCTTCATTGGCAGGGCACTCCAGGTTCCTCAAAATGTATGACCCGGAACAATGTAACTTCTTTTGGCAGGGACTAAAAATGACAATTCAACAGATGGGTGTTGACTGTGATACTTGCCAGGTCAATAAGGGTTAAATGAAACTCCTTTCGGGACTGCTCAAACCCTTGCCCATCCCTACATAGATTTGGACAACTATTTCTATGGATTTCCTATAAGCGCTCTAGTGGTACAATGCCACATCTAAAAGGACACCATATGAAGCAGTCTATGGATAGACACCGCTAGTTCTTCTACCATACACCCTCAGCAGCTCCCTAGTTCAGGAAATTGACTCGGTTCTTCGAAACCATGATCAGATTCTTCTCATTCTGCAGGACAATCTTCACATGGCAAGAATTCGACTGAAACAACAAGCCGATCAGCACCATTTTGATCACCCTTTTCACGCAGCTGATATGGTTCTTCTTCGTCTACATCATTCCAAGCAACCCTCCATGAAACTAAAAAGGCGTCAGTGGCCTGGAATGCAACCTGAGGCTGCTACAGGGCAACCACTCCTTCAGATTCTGCATCAATTTCCACATCTCAAGCTTTGAGGACAAAGCTTTTTCTAAGGGAGAGGGGATGTTAGGAACCCATGTCAACCCTTCTATTTACTTTGTTACTATATTGTTGTTGGATGCATATGCTTTGTAAGTCGTCCCGTAGTATTTGTTGATCCATATTTTGTATTATTGTTGTTGGACGCATATGCTTTGTAAGTCGTCCCGTAGTAATTGTTGATCCATAGTCTGTATTGGCCCATGGTATTGACCCATGGTATTGGTGCCTAGACTTAATATATAATTTTTTGTTGAGACCAACGAAGGTACGGTGAAGTTATTTGTATTGAGCTTGCTCAAAGGAGGTTGCCCTCTCGAAGGGGCATGCGATCAATAAATGCGATTCTAAGTTTTGTTATTTTTGTTATCTTGTGTATTCTCATTAATTAATTGTTGCAGGTTCTTCACAAACAAACCATTACCTTTCGAACATGAGAAATCACCTTAATATATCTATATAGTATACCTTTTATCCTTTCAAGATGAAACTTTACCTCTCCATTTGAGTTGGACATATGGTAACAAACCATTACCTTTCAAACATGAGACATCACCTCAATATATCTATATATTATACCTTTTAGCCTTTGAAGATGAAACTATAGCTATCCCATGGAAGGATCTCTGCATGTGACATTCACCAAGGACTAACGATGATGTAAAGGGTGTGGTCCGCACAATAATTAATTTCTAGCTACATGATGACCAAGCACTCAGAGGAGGATATGAATTCTTCCATGATGAGAAAAATATACTTCATAACGTAGTTTTATGCTTTTTAATGCTGAGTTTCATTGCCTAATTATCCAATGAACAGTTCTGTAATCCTTCAATGAGAAGATTAGCTAGCTGAAGGTATCAAACTGTGACTACTTTGGACATTGAGATCAGGTATGTGGCCAAATAGGAGGTGGGTTGAGGCCGACGGTTGCTCAAATACCTCTCACAACTTCAACAATAGGGAAAAGATAATATGTATATAAATACACATATCCCCTTCATTATAGACATGTTAGCTAACATAGGTTGGCCTTGAAATTCAAGTGCAACATGTCAGCTTTAGAATTTATACCTTTACAAAAAAGTTGGCTCCCTTACTGGCTATAGATAAGGTTTGTACATGAGTTGGCTATAGATAAGGTTTTTACATGATAGGTAAGGTTTGTACATGAGGTGAACTGTGGAGCACGTAATTGCTCATCATTCATTTTAGCACTAATCCCCAATAAACACTGTCCCTCCAACAATGATATTTTCTTTTGGAAAACATGTTATACTGCCAACCTTACCTTCAACAGTTTGATGCTATGTTCATATACTCTTTCCACATGATTTCCCTTGTCACTTCCCTACTTGTCATATTTGTAACGTAAAGACTTCCTTTATTGAATTAGTGAAGTTGCATGTACATTAATAGGGATATCTCCATCAAAACTAGCTTTTTCTTCTCAACAACTTCATTTAATGTTTTATGTTTGGTAACATTATCAAACACAACACGCTAGGAAATTTGAAAGGGGTCTAGGGATTCTCTTTCATCATCATAAATGTTTTGTAGAAGAGTGGTAAAGGTTCCCATCTTCTTGCAAATAACTGAGTGGTAAAAGGTTCCCATCTTCTTCTTGCAAATAACTATGGAAATATCTATCTATTAACGGTTCTCTAATACCTTTAGGATATTATGGGATTGGAGGGTGCTTCCAAAAATGAACCTGCTACCTTAGCCATATAAGGTATGCTCATACTCCTAATCCAAATGGAAACATCTTTGTCACAATATTTAATTCCAATTAAACAGACCTAAACTTATTTAGGCCAGCACCTTGTTTCAATTTCATGCACAAGTTCACTTTGTCCCAAATTGTATTCTACATAGAAATCTGGCCATAACTTAATGTTCATCATGCTTACACTATTATGATAACTCATAATAATATTTTTTAGGTTGTAGGTGATTGATATCTGCCCAAAATACAACCACACTTCAAAGAACACTCCTTATTGTTGTTATGAGGGCATAACACGGTCTATTCTAACACTCTCTACTGCGTTCAAGTTACCCCATGCAAAAAACTGTGTAATATACACCATATTTTTAATTTCTTATACACTTTATTGTCGAAGAATATGCATCTAAGTGATAAAATTAATATTTAAGAAATACAATACTTATTGAATATTTAATAGCACTAGGAATTATTGGGTGTTACACAACAACCTACCTCTTTCCGTTAATTCTTTAAAGGGTGCTAGCTGTATGGTAGAGCATCTGCATTACAAAGCAGAAGGTTGGTGGTTCAATTCCACTATTCCCTATCATAAATCAATAAAATATAAAATATAGGATATTGTAAGTTATTTCAAGAAAACAATCTTTAGTTTATTTTACTCAAATGATTAAATTCATTTTATACATTGTTTTGTATATTGTCTCTAGAGAGACAAAAGTGATATTGTCTCTAGAGAGACAAAGTGATATTGTCTCTAAAGAGACAATATTTGAGACAATACACAACTTTTCTTGTGTCTCAGCTTGAGACAATATGGTCATTTATAGAGACAGTATGGTTTATAATTGATATGTTCTATATTGTCTCTACAGAGACAATAGTTCAAGACAATAATTTAAGACACTCGCTTAAAGACAATATTTAAGACAATACACAACTTTTTTTTTGTCTCAAGTTGAGACAATTTACATAAATATCGTCTCAAATATCATCTCAAATATTGTCTCAAAACACCCCTCTATGTAGTAGTGTTGCCATATTGTATGATTGTCTTTAAACAGAGTGCTGCTACTTGTAAGGCTAGCATAGTGCGTCACAGGGTGCATCAGACAATATCCATGCAAGTGAACATTGTTCGACGCGCTTCTCCTTAACAACATGTGTGTTGGTGACGTGATTGGTCTATGTAGAGAGTGCATCGACGATGCGTTTATTCTATGCAACATGTCCATCACGTCACAGTTCTTGAAAGGGACAGGTGCATCGACGCTTCCAATGGAAAAAAAGGTTGATGCAGCCATGGTGCTATGAAGTTGTTCCTCCATGCTGGCGTGTTCCCGTCTTGTGTGAGTGTGCTTTCCACTATGTGAAAATGCTTACCCCAGATACAGATATGGATCAGACCATATGCTTTGATACCATGTTAAAATATACTAGACAGAAGGAAATAGAAGAGAGAACAAAAAATGGCATATCGATTGCCTTCTAATTATTAATCTCGAGCTTATATAGGATTACATAACAACAATACTATTTTCCAATACTATGGGACAGGAAATACTATTTAAATACTATTTATATAATATATACGGGGAAATAACTCATTATCAACTATACTAAGTTTTTAATATTCTCTTAATGCAACCCAAAAGAACTCATCATCAGTTGAATTGGTTTACATATTCATTGTATGTAGGTATAAATTTGATGAAAATGTACTTATTACTATTTTTAATGACTGGTGGCTAACTTATTGGTTGTTTATATGATGTTAAGGGAAAACTTGTATACCCCATCTCCCATGATTCAGGGCATGTTATTACTATTTTTAATTTATTTTTAATGACTAGTGGCTAACTTATTGGTTGTTTATATGATGTAAGGGAAAATTTGTATACCCCATCTCCCATGATTTAGGGCATGGTACAGCAAGTTTTGATCATAAAGGCCCTAACTGAGTTGTACTAAGTTGTGATGTGTTCAAGATTCTGGTAGAAAGGTTGGGGTTTATTAAACAGGGTGGTGGTTTGCATATGTAAAAGATTTATAAATGCTGAGTAAAGAAAACTGCAAGTTTTGATTATAAACGCCCTAACTGAGTTGTACTAAATTGTGATGTGTTCAAGATTCTCTAACCTGTTGGACATTGATGACACCATGGAAACTTTAACGAACTGGAATGGCATCTACAAGTAGATTTATGTATGATTAATACAAAGTTGTCTTTTAAAGTAATTCTCAATCATTTGCATTCAAAATCTTTTAAAATTGGGGATTTGATGCAAGTAACATAAAAGTCAAGATGTTTCCATTTCATCTCTTTCCATTTACATTGTTGAAAAACGCATACGGTGTATGATTTTTCTTTTTTTAATGGATTCTCATTTGTGGTGGACTCAATTTCCAGGTCATGCTTTTAAAAGCACACTGCATCCTTATGGCGATCTTGAATAGAAGATCATAATTAATATGGCACTCGATCTTCACGGGTTAAAAGATGGCCCTCGCTAACAAAATTGAATTAGTGTTTTCAGTTGTTTTTATTAATACTGCGAGACATTTTGATTAATAAAGAGAAACATTATAATAGTACAGATGATGAGTTCTTTTGGGTTGCATTAATAAGAGAATATTAAAGAAAATGTTTAAAATGTTAGTTTATGGGTATTTACCGGCCAAACGTAGAATGGTTGAGACAAATTTAAAGCTTTGTTTTCATTGTTTGATGAATTGATTTGAAAAGAAGCAGATTTATTTAAACACATATTAAAAAAAAAAAATTGTATTAACTGATGGTATTAACTGAAATTTTATGGAGAATTTCCATCCCGGGAGTGCATTATTGCATTAGAGCGTTAGATATTTTGATCCGAAAAGAAGCGAATTTCTTTAAACACATGCTCTTTTGTGAGAATCCTTACTGTTTCTTAAATATTTTTACCACTCTTCCTGATGCAGACATGTACTTGATGTATCTCCTCCTCCGGGAGGGTTCATAGCAACTAGACAATCAATAGATAAAAAAAAAAAAATCAGAAGTAATTAGATTGATTTTATGGTAGCTGTTTAAAATTCTAAATAAACAATTATAATATATATATATATATATAAAATAATTGGTAGTTGATGTATGGATAAGTAGAGCTCATGTATAGAAAATAGGTAATGAGAGGTAGTGATAAACAACTTACTTAACTAAAGAAGATAAGATGTAATTGATCATATATAATAACAGGTGATTAAAAACTAAAGAAGGTAACAGGTAATTGAACATAGATGCTTAGAACAAACAACAAAACTTATTCATAACACTTAACTTATGACCTATCTTATTTACTTATGGCTCTGCTAACTCTTATTTTACTGAAAACTTAAAAATTCACAAAAAAATATTATATAGAGAACGTTATTTTATCCAAATTATATATATTTTTAGATCTAGTCCTTGTTTGCTCTTATCAACTATTTATAAGGAAAAGCAGATCTGCTGGGGCGTTGGCTTAGAAATCAGTACTGCATATTTGATATTCAGATTAGGAATTGTAAAATGAATTTTACTAGGGAAGTGAAATAGTTTGGACTGCAATGTGATTGGTCAGATTGCAACCATACACTTTGCTTATAAATTCGAAACAAGGGTACTTTTGAAATTCAAACCTGCGCAGAACCAAGGGTGCTTTTGAAATTCAAACCTGAGCAGCGGAACCTTATCCGAAGATAAAATGATATCCTCTTTCCCATGATAATGCCTTGACGCAGAGATAACAAAACTCTCAGAGGATATTGTTATAAATGTTAATAGTTTATAACGGGCAAGATGCTTCAATTAGCAGGCTCTGGTTACAATCATGGCTCCCACAACGTCTAGAATATAGAATATGCCTATTTGCAAGGCACTTCTATGGAAAAACTAAATTACATGTGAGGGTTTTTGTACCTAGAGCGCTCTTGGGCGTTATTATTTCTGGCGCCCTAAGAACCTGGCCAATATTAATCAAGGTTATTATTTCTGGCGCCCCAAGAAATTATGTGAATGGAGTCCATGCACCTTATAACAAGCACTACATTTCTGTAGTACTAAATAGATTATGCAAACATATTGATAGAATATATAACAGGAAGACCATCCTATTCTCAAACAACAAAATAAAATACTTCCGTAGTTCACACCTGTGTACATGTGATGTCATCATACATTTAAGACCTATTATTTGGACACATGGAAAATAATTGAGCAAAATATACAATTTAGGTTAGATATCGCGGATTAGGTCTTGGGCTGCTAACATATTGAATGAGTTAAAAACCCAAATCTCCAAATCTGTCAGAAATTAATGACACATGAACAAAATCTCGACTATGTGTAGTTGTACATGCCTGGCACATTGTAATATTTGTCATTTTTCCACTAATATTTGTGCAAATGCCAAGCAGACTTGCTGGAAACATCCACTGACTTCTGTAATCTTGCAGCGAATACTATTGTTTGTCTTATCATAGTCCAGGGGAGTCTAGAATGCATTTTTGTAGTACTAAATAGATTATGGATATATATTGATAGAATATACAACAGGAAGATCATAATTTTCTCAGACAACAAAATAAAATCATACTTATGTAGTTCATAGTTCACACCTGTGTACATGCGATGTTAACATACATTTAGATGTAATATTTGGACACAAGGAAAATGATCAAGTAAAACATGCAATTTATTTATGTATCTAGGTGAGATCTTTTGGATTAGGTTCTGGGCTGCCTACATATTTGATGTATACAAAAACCCAAATCTCCAAATCTGTCAGAAATTAATAACATGAACAAAATGTCTACTATGATCAGATGTCTGGCACATTGTTCAGTAATATTTGTCATTTTTCCACTGTAATATCTACTGACTTCTGTAAACTTGCATCATTGAATAAAACTGTTTGTCACCTGTTTCCTAGATTCGAAACCTTGACAATGGCATCATTGAATAAAACTGTTTGTTACCTGATACTTAGAATAGCATGTAGTGATCAGACAATAGTGCGTTCTTGTTCATTTATAGATGTATCTCGTTTGACACGGATCTCAAATACTTTGTCCAACGAAAACGGCAACTCTTCCCCTGCATGCATATATAAATAGAAATACAAAAAAATGTATGAAGATCCATTTGCCGTTTACGTTGGACAAATACTTGAGATCCATATCTTCGTGTGCATATATAAAGATTATGTTTATATATGAAGACCTGCATGCTTCGGAAGAACATGGCAACCCTCCTCGGGAGCCCAGGGGCCTAATCGATCCCATGGATTTGACGCCGAATATCATTTCTTTATATAGCCGAAGATAATCTGCTGGCAGCCATAAATCTCTCCATTAAGGCGATGACAATGCAGGAGCAGTACAAGGGCTAACTAAAACGCTCCCACCTGCTGGAATCCTGCAAAAGAATTATTGCTGAAATCGCAATGTGCAGTACTCAAATTTAATTTGGGTGATCGGGATCGTTTTAAAATTGAATATTTAGTTTACGGATAAACACGATTGCTGAAATTACAAAATTACCAAAATAGCAGTTTACAATAACAATTTTAACTGACACTGCATACTGTCAAAATGATGCATTATGATCGCAAATTGACATAGCTGAGCCTGTGCACATGCAAGATAATGATTAGACCAACAATAATAATAAATGGCAATAAACTGTAAATCAATATAGAACGCAGAAAAGCAGAACCATTATAGAGAAAACAGGTCCTAAAGAAGCCCTTGTTGTCGAACCATTATAGAAAAAACAGGTACAACATAGGGTAACGTTTTTATGAATTTCACTAGCGTAAAGGTTACTTTAAGATTCTTTCAAGACCAGCGTCTCAAAATATGGCAAACGTCCAACTCAAACAAAGTCTGTGATTGTGACATAGGAGACCATGGACTGTTCTGGATTTAAATATCTCGAAGATACATTAATGAGATGTACGTGAGGCTCTCACGGTGGTTGATAAACAGTCGTTCGGTTTTAATTAGAGCAAGTACAAATATTTTCTAGAAACTTGCAAATTATTAATAATGAATCATGGAGGCCATTGTGTAGATGTAGTTGATGTGACGTGACGAGACGTAAGCAGTTACACGTTCCGTTAGTTGGCGTTGTGCTAATTCACATGCTTGAGTCGTTTAAAACCTCAATGATTTCGTGTCGGAATATTGTGATTTGTGTTGATTAAATTGTTTTTTGAATATCTAAATGAAATCAGTGTTCCGGAAAACCCCACGGCATTCAAATTATTCAGAATTAATAATATTATTTGAGATTCTAAAAATTTTATTACAAATTCCAACAAATTAGTGTCGATTTTCTCTGAGTAAAATCGTAAAGGTTTTAAACAACTCGTTTCTTAACTATGTTTCTTTTCGATATATTTTCTTTTCATTTTTCCCATTTTGTGGAAACTCACAATGCCAATCCTAGGACCTTCACAACGTGGTGTCTTTTAGTCCTCACATTTCTCAACACTGCAACACTATCACTACTAATGAGCTAGGATGAGGGACTCACCTTCCCTTCCAAATCATTGTGAATCATTGTGGTTTTCTCGAGATAGAGAGAAGACATGGGTGACCAAAGTTTCTATATTTATGTTTGTATGTACTCAATGTCCTTCATCATGTGATCGTTACTTTGAATATTCAATTTGACATCCAAAACCAATACCATATTTGAATGCCTAACAATTTTCTTGAATCACAATATAACACATGCTCACTCACAACTTCCCATGTTAAACAAGACCATCCATAAACACATATCGGGGCACCACAATGGACGTTCACCACAACAACCATTCAAGCAAAGTGCTAATGAGATGAGGAAGGACATAGGAGATTAAACCCCCTCATTCGTCACATGCATTAAGTCTATCAACTCGATGGGGAAGCCCAGCCTCATTAATACATGGAAGGTTTCCTTGGGTTGCATACAAAGCCTTAGAATAAAACAAAATCATGGGAGGGGGAGGGGGAGCTGGGATGATGTGCTCCCCTTTCATCACACAAAACAAAATCACATTATTTTAAATGTTGCACATATGCCTTTCCTGAGGATTGTTTTTCTTTTATTGAACTTTCATTTTGCCAAATTATATGTAATGGCCCAACTTGTAAATTAATTATAATTATAGGTAGATAATGATATATATATATATATTAGGAAAATAAAGTAATAATGAGGTGCATAGTTAATGTTTAAAATGGAATTTATTAAGCTAAAGTGGGATTAGTGTCTACATGACAAGTGTCTTCCATGTAAATGAAATTTATTTTAATAATATGGAAAATTAGTTTGTAAGGGGAAGGGGGAGGACTTCATGGAGGTTCTTCTTGACCCAGGGGTTGGGGCATTTTGTGGGGATTATATGGTTGCATGGGAATGGTTGACTATAAGAGTATGTTGTGAGAATTACTTAATGGTGGTGAGGAGGAGTTAAAGGGAATGAGCGTTTTCTCTAGATGATTATAAGTGTTGGAGTTTTATTAATATTGAGAGGGGGGCGGTGAATCTCCGGAAGGTGTAGTTGGTGCCATCGAATCTTGGTGCCCTATTGGTGGAGAGGTATTCCTTCTTGTCCATATCTATGCACAGATCTATTTTCTAGATGTTAATTTGTTACTGAATACACCCGCTCTGATAACAATTGTTGGAATCTTATTAATACCAAGAGGGGGGAGTGAATCAGTATTAACGCAGTTATGAAATTGTTTTTTGTTCATATCACATTTAAATTTATCTTAAATTATGCATTCTTATAAACAAAAGAATTCATCCACATATGTGAAAAACACAGAACAGACAGATTTTTACATGGAAACCCAAACGAGAGAAAACCATAGAATGCTCTCTTATAATATAAAGATCTTACATTCATGGAAGCGCCAACTTCTGAATTTTTCCAACACCAACTTCCTAAGTTATCCAACACCAAGTGGAATGAGGAACCTCCCCCCTGATTGTATAGGAACCGACCTGAATGAAGCACTAACTCCCTGATTTACCAGCTCCAACTGGAAGGAAGCACCAACCCCCGGCTCTTTGCCTCGTCTTGCCACCCTAATATGAAAGTAGAAGATATTGCTACGATGTTCTACTGTTCCACACACTCTAGATAATATGTAGTTCATCTTGTTGTGCACACCTTCTGTATCCTTGAAATCTTGCAATCACTGATCTGTGTCACAAACATTACACAAGTGGCTTCATACTTCACAAACTATGTACTACTTCATCATATTCTGCAGTCTTCACTTAGGTTATGTCGCTATGTTTCTGAGCATCTGCAACTTCAATTGATACTGCACATCTTCTGATGAGTTGTTGTTTTGACTTCACACATCAGTATCAGATAGGTCTGCGCACCTTTTGTGATATTTTAGTTCTGTCTTGGTACAACAGTCTTTAGATAATTTGTGACTTTATGTGCAACATCTATGCTTCGGCCTTTCTATTATTCACTACTTTACTTCGCACATCACAAAATATACTTCAATTTAGTCTTCGTGCACTTGTCTTAGATCATGTATGAATTTCTGTGAACTGTCTGCGATATTATCATTCTTCTTGTATGCACTTGCGCATCCTATCTAGTTCTGCATTTCTATCTTTGCACAACTGTCATCATGCAGTCATCTGTTCTGCACATCGTATGAAAGTCATATGTGCACTGACTGCATGCTTCATGATCTTCATTTGTGCACTGACTACATGCTTCATGATATTTCTCCCCCTTTGATATCAATGGCAAAGAGGTGACATTGTTGCGCAATTGTAGGTTCTCCTTTCAATTTTGTGCTAACCTCATAAATATGATTCCTTTGAATTACTCCCCCTACTTTCATTCTCCATTCTTTTGTCAGGGTCTTTTGCGCAGATTTTAGTTACTTTGCAATCTATACACTGTTTCTCTAGCTGACTTGGATATGCTCCCCCTACACATTTGTTATCATTCTTCTATCTTGATATTTTGTTCCTGACATACCAACCATCAATCACACTGCTTCATTTCTTGTGCAGTCTTTCATATCATCTTATTGTCATGTTTACTGCGCAGTGCTGAGTTATATCTTCTTTTGGTTTTTTGTTGTCTTCCCCGTCGATTTCTTCCAGCGTCTAACTATAACTTTTATTGCACTTACTCCGCTATGATCCATCATCGTTAATTTTTCTGGCGTAGCTAATCTCGCCACGACAACCAAATATTTTTCACACATGTCCATTTGTCAGCCAACTTGGCAATAAGGCGATGTGACAAACAATTCATGTGGAAACTTTGACATGTCACATTCATACTCGATCCTTTTGGGAAACATCATTCTGGTCGCACATAACAATGAATTAGATTTATGTTTTTTTCCTCTTGCCCAAATTCATTAAATCGTGCAATTACTTATAATCAAATTCGAATTGTGCAGACTTCAATGCGACTTACTCCCATGTCTCTTCAACTTAATTTTCACGCGTGCGGAGAACTATCTTCCTATTCTATAAGACAATTGCGAATTTCCTAGTTCATCACCCTTGTTCTATTAGCGTCTAGATTGTTCTGTGTCATGTTATCCTTGATGTCTTCATTTTTATAAAGGTTTCATGTCTCACTTGATAGTGTACGCCTTGTTGTTCAGTCGCAGCAAGCAGAGTTCACATGACTGAGAGTGGACATGGGCGTCTAGTAGGGCCAAGTGAAGGAGTCTAATTTCAATCACTAGTACACTTAGTCGCAAGTAATTTACAACAATGTGGAGGAATTATCCAGTCTGAGAAAGTGAGTAGATTTTCTAGAGCAGCGGCAGAATGAATTCTTGACATGCTAAAATAGATTCGGACCGAGTAGTATACTGACAATGCGTCGTCTGCAACTCTACAACTTTATCCTCTGTATCCATCCTCTGAATTCAACGAACCGGTTTTAATGGATTTGGAACTTCGACTTACACAACAACCAACCAGCCATGACACAGAATAAGACCTTGATTTGCGACTCTAAATCATCGTTGTAATTCTCAATTTTGCATGATGCATATTTTTTGAACTTCAATTGGCTTTTGGCCTTGGCATGCTACCTTCTTTGTACTTCAATTTTGTTCTCAGTCATAGAAGACTCATGCAATTTTGTAATGGCACAATTTTGAATATAATACAAGCTTTGTTTATGTATCTGCACATATATGTACTTTCATTATGTTTGTTCAAGAATGATACTAATTTTCATTCTTATTTTCATGCATGATTTCTTTAGTTCGACAATCCAATAGATCTCAACAAATAATTGAATATATGTGCATAATTCTTGCAATGTAACATTAATGCAACAATCAACTTCAAATATTCTCTAACAAAATACTTCACTAACACAATCCTTGAATTCCTAATGATTGTCGTGTTGAATTCAAGGATCTTACTTAATCTCTTAGGGATTAGCAAGATGGGAAGCAATTACTTGCTGCTTGAGATGTACTTGGCTTGTCAGTTTCTTCTACACACGATTGATGAGTTTTTTTACCCACATTTTTATGTGTGCATTTCCATTTTGATTATGTGCCTAACTGGATTCCCTTTTGGTCCTCGTATTGTGATTTCTTTTGTGCAACATGTTTCCATATGGGAATTCACTATTCTTCGATAATGCATAGCCTTATTCCCAAAGGAATCACAAGCATAACATCTCATAGTTTGACAATACTTCGCAATATGACCAATGTAATTGCATCTTGCGCACTTCATTGTCATTAATCCTTCTTCTGGTAGTGTAACGAAAAGAGTTGTAATTATTGAAGGAATTATCATACCTGAATGACTTGATTTGATTTTGATGATGCTTACTGTCATAGACCTTCCTAGATCTTCTATCGTAGCCAAGAATACTTCACAATATGACCAATGTAATTGCATCTTGCCCACTTCATTGTCATTAATCCTTCTTCTGGTAGTGTAACAAAAAGAGTTGTAATTATTGAAGGAATTATCATACCTGAATGACTTGATTTGATTTTGATGATGCTTACTGTCGCAGACCTTCCTAGATGTTCTATCGTAGCCAAGTCCCATCATGTTTGTAGGTGACATTTGATCATTCAGAATCTTATTCGGGATAGATGTGTTGCCTTTGGATTTCTCCTTCATTTCTTCTTCAAGACAAGCCTTGTTGCTCCCTGAATGTGCGCAATTCATGGTATCATCCATGATGTGATCTTGAACCTGTTTCTTCCCCTTTAATTCATTCAATTTTTCTTCCAAACGAGAAACCTCTTTATCCTTATGTTCAAGTCGACTTGTTAGCAATTTATTTTTCTGTGCTTCTTCTTCTAGAGATGTCTTCAATATTGTGTTTTCTTCTTCAAGCATTCTGATCTTGTCTACTACGCAATTTAGTTGTTTCTCACAGTTAATTAGTTTTTCATTAAGCTATTTTTCAAGAGATTCCTAAATCACCATAACTTGTTTGCCCTGCTCTTCGTACTTTGATAGTTGGTTTTGCAAGAGTTTATTCTTCCTTCTTGACTTCTTCAATTCATTTAAGGCACTAACCAGTTCACCTTCCTAATCAACCTCAGTAGCTTCTTCTTCTTCTAACTAACTTTCATATTTGATTTTTGCTATAGGACTTGAAGGTGTTTTGAACGATCCACTAAATAAATACTTATTTAGTGCACCCAGTTGACTTTGCGTAACTAATGTGTTCTTTTTTACATATGAACAAATCTTTTTCTTTTCCTCATTGTTTTCATATTCCACAAAGGCCATTAATAGAACCTCTTTTGGCTTATCGTCACAATCACCTCCTTCAGATAAACTATTGCCTTCATCAGTAGACAGACTCTTCCTTTGTTTTGGTACTTTCTTCCTATTCTCTGGTATATCCTGATTGCACACCATCCTTCGTTCATGGTAGCTTGCTTCTTCCTCGCTGTCATTATCTCCATCTTCCTTGTATAGACACTTCGAAGCAAAGTGTCCTATCATTTCACATCTAAAACATTTGAAAGATAATTTATTCTTATACTTACCACATCCTCTTTTCAACTTTCTCACAAAAAATGATTCTTCCTCATCTAATTCATCGACATAAGAGCCTTTGTCATGCTCATGCTTAGCTTTTCTAGTATCTTTAAACACAAATTCCTTTCTGATGGAGTTTTATTTCATTGTTCTCATCTCATACACAGTCAAGATCCCTTGAAGCTCATCCTTTGTCATATTTGCAAGATTTTCTTTATCTTCTAACACAGATACCTTTGGGTCAAATCTTGGAGGCATAGTTCTTAGAATCTTATGCACTACTAATTCTTCTTCTAATGTAACTCCAAGAATCTTGATGGCATTAACTAACTCATCAACTCTTAAGAAGTAACAAGAAATATTTTCTTCATCTTTCATTTTCAAAGATTCATATAATCCAGAGTAATTCTTCAACTTCGCCTTCTTTACTTTCTTGTCACCTTCGTAGAAATTTCTGAGTGTATCCCATACTTCTTTAGCTAATGCACAATGCATGACCTTAGTAAATTTAGTGTCTGTTAACCCACATAACATTGCATTTATGGATCTTTCATTGCATTCATACTGTCTCTTCTTAGTTGGATCAATCGGTGGGAATTTTGGAACATTATAACCATCCACAATGGATTCCCAAACATCAACTCTGAGGGATTGCAAACATACTTCTATCTCGATCCTCCAAAAGGTGTAGTTGGTGGCATCGAATCTTGGTGCCCTGTTGGTGGAGATACCTTCATGCTTTTCCATATACGTGCACAAATATTTCTTCAAGATGTTAAGTTATTACCGAAGACACCTGCTCTAATACCAATTGTTGGAATCTTATTAATACTGAGAGGGGGGGTGAATCAATATTAGTGCAGTTATGAATTTTTTTTAACTTCATATCAAATTTAAGTTGATGTTAAATTATGCATTCTCATAAACAAAATAATTCATCCACATATGTGTAAAACACAGAACACACAGAGTTTTACCTGGAAACCCGAACGAGAGAAAACCATGGAATGCTCTCTTATAATATAAAAATTACATTTGAATGGAAGCACCAACTTCTGAAGTTATCCAACACCAAATAGAAGGAGACACTGACCCCATGATTTTATAAGCTCCGACCTAAAGGAAGCACCAACTCCCTGATTTAACAAATCCAACTGGAAGGAGGCACTGACCCCTAGCTCCTTCCCCCGTACTGTTGCCCTAATATGAAATTAAAAGATATTTCTATGATGTTCTATTGTTCCGCTCACTCTTCTGATAATATGCAATTCCTTCTATTGTGCACACCTTCTACATCCTTGAAATCTTGCAATCACTTATCTGTGTTACAAACATTACACAATTGACTTTATACTTCATAAATTGTGTACTACTTCATCATATTCTGTAGTCTGTGCTTAGGTTATGTCGTTTTGTTTATGCACATCTGCAACTTCAACTGATACTGTGCATCTTATGATGAGAAATATCATAGAAGGTGTGAAAACCTATCTAATACTGTGCATATTTTGATCAGCATCAGGTAGGTTTTCACACCTTCTGTGATATTTCTATTGTGTCTTGGTGCAACAGTCTTTAGATAATATGTGACCTTTTGTGCATCATCTGTGATTTAGCTTTTTTTTTCTTCGCACTTGTCTCAAATCATCCTTATCATAATGTGCATCCTTTATTGTGCAACAAATCTATCTTATCTCATCAGATAAACTACTTTACTTCACGCATCACAAAATATACTTCAAGTCAGTCTTTGTGCACTTGTATTAGATCATTTCTGAGTTTCTGCAAAGTTTCTATGATATTGTCATTTTGTTCTTATGCACATGCACATCCTCCACAGTTCTGCATTTTTGTCTTTGCGCAACTATCACAGATAGACTACATCATCCTGCTCACCATCCGTAATTATGTTCTCATGTTCGTGTGCACTCGCATGTCTTCTAGATCATGATGTTCTGGTATCACAAGCCCTTGATGCCCCAAGAATTAGAAGTTTGTCAAATATGTATCTTCTAGTCTTTAGCTTACAAGATTGCTTCAATTATCCAAATCGAATTCTTATTTATACTTTTTTTGCGCGGATGGTATGTCCACAAGTTAGTTGTGGTTTCCCTTATTCTTTTATTCATGGTTCCGCTTAATTCATGCTTCCGCCAGTTGTCATGTTATGTGCCGATGAGGTGTCATCTCTTGTGGGTCTTGCGCATACTTGATTATTTTCGTAGTGGGTTTTACACTCTTGCAGTGTGGTCTTGGGCCCTTGTCTTACCATCACTTGTGGGACTTCCGCACTTGACTTCTCCGACCACTACTTTCTTCTGGTACTATTGCGTGCTTCAATAACTTGAATACTTCTTTGGATTGGTGAATCTTGTGCGCTTTTGGGACTTGCTTACATTTTCTATTGCTTCTTATTCCAATTCACTTGTGCACTCCCGAACATTTTCTAACCATCTATTTGGATTTTACCTTTGAATTAGTATGATTGGGTGGACTTGAGACCTACACCTATACCATACGTACTAAATGTATTCCTTATGTACTTCTTCATACTAGATATACTTGATGTAATTTTGGATATACTTCTTCACACTGGATGTCTTCAAATTGACTTTCATATATTTCTTCAAGCTGGAACAGGAATATTGAATCTTCTTTGACATCAGTTGACATCAATGACAACCAAAGTTCAACAATGAGGGAGGAAATAATAGTATGTATGTCATAGTTTTACTGATTGAGGGCTCGGGGGCTCTCATTTATTGATTGAGGGGTAGGTTGGGTGGAGAGTTGTCCCCCACACTTTGTTGCTTGTCATTGTTGTTTTTGTTGGTGGTAGGGTCTTGCAGTGCACTTCTATAAGGCAAGTTTTTCTTACTTCATTTCTAGGTATGTTCCTTGACTTCCTTCTATTTAAGGTACCTCAAGTACATTGTGTTGTCTAACGAAAGTAAATGCGAGTTTTGTTTGGTTTTAAGTATCTTAAAGTAGGCACTATATTTTGGTATCAGAGCCATAGAATCAAACCCTAGAGCCTCTGGATTAGAGTATGAAAGATTGTGTTACTCCTTCAATGGAAAAGCAAACCCATTAACATTGCTACTGAGAATCTCGTGTAGCTCCGCAACCCCATTATGCCTTGTTGTCTCAAATATAAATTGATAAAATATAGTATTAATATATTTTCGAATGAATGGGTTGTGAGCCATGAATTTTTTGTATATATTAATGTGTAATCAATAGGTTCAAGTTGTGTTTATTGCTTGATATCTTTATTTTTTACCACAGGATAAACAGACAATCCCGGTAGTTGCATTGTGGAGATGGGACCTTCAAATGTTTCATATACACCTACATCCAGATCTTCATCCTTGCATGTGATAAAATGGCTTGGGCCACCGTCTCTTGTGGGAACATTCAAAAAATTCCTCCCTAGTAAAGCAAATTTTGCATTCCTAGATTAATGGAGGCGTATGAATAGACTTTCCTGTTAGTCTCTTTGGATTCAATGCACATGGATATTCTCATGAATTTGCTCAACCATTAATTTCCTCATGTTTATACTTCCAATTGATTACCCACAACACTAAAATCCATTTGCTAGAATCCTTGGTTTTTAGATACAACATCAATTTGTATTTACTTGCTTGAGTAGTGAGGTTGAATCAACAACCAAATCATTAATTTTCTTACTCACAAGAATATGGAACATCCTTATGTTCTGTGTGGATTTAAGCATAGCTAGATTTGCATCATACCTTTGTAAACAGATAGGGAATTTCCTAAAGCCATTAGTGTCCTCTATTCTAACAATCTATAACCAACAATTAGTTAAGTAATTCGCTCTCAAGACCATGCGACTGATCAGATACCTACATCTACTTTTGTCTAGGAAGAAAGTTATAACTAGTGTTTTCTGTATATGGTAATAGTGGTAAGAATAATGGGGTGTTGTTCAGGAGGGAAGTTATAAATTTATAAGTTAAGAGTGTTTGTATATAGTGATAATATTAACAATAATGTAATACCCCAAAATGCCAATCACTGTATGTGAATAAGTATTGTAAAAAATGGAACCTTATGGTTGATAAGTGCTATGTATTTGGTTTGTTTATTGAATTATGTTAAAAATTTGCTTTTATTGTGGGGGATAACTAATAATTGAGGGGTCCTATTCGCTTTAAGGAAAGAAATAAGATAAATAAACATAATTAAGATGATTAAATAGAAAAGGGAATTAAACTTAAATATAAATAAAAACAAAAATTGAAAAATTAAATAAGAAGAGAATAAAAGAAGAAGAGGAAGAGACTTCTAGAATTGCAACTCCTACACAGGTGGCATCGCCTAAGAAATTGGATAAGAATAGAAAGATGGGGAAAATATGCCTAGGGGTTAATCTCTTT
Organism: Larix kaempferi; assembly: GCA_027924585.1. Lineage (NCBI taxonomy): Eukaryota > Viridiplantae > Streptophyta > Pinopsida > Pinales > Pinaceae > Larix > Larix kaempferi. The sequence goes on from BSBM01000904.1 coordinate 42,612,030, forward strand.
TGGTGGAAGAAGAGAAAGTAATACACATCGAAGAACATAAATATATACAAAAAAAGATAGGATAAATCTTAAATCTTAAATAATACAAGAAGTTTTAATGAACAAAAATATTGACAATTGAAGGGAGAGAGCTAGCCTTTGGTTTCTGCTTGTAGATGACCATAACTAAGACCATTCGTGGTTGCAAATATCTATGTCCATAAAGTGTGGGAATTAAGGTGATCTGTACCAGCTAGTAGGAGGACCTAGCTAGGTACTGTTAAAAATAGCATTGTCTATATAGGCTGGATTACTGTGTGCTAGTTAGTAGTAGTATTGTCTATGTAGGTTGGAGTACTAGATGTTGGTTGGCAGGAATGCTATCTGAACTAAACCATAGACACATGTATGGTAATTTGGAAAAGTTGTGACAGTAATACGGAATGCAGATATTCTAAAGTAAAAGGAATCCAAAACTATAAGAATACTAAAAAGTATCCTTAGAGAGACCAAGACTTAGCTAGAGGGTGATTGTGGGACTGGATTTTCCTATAGATCTACAGTTGGGTGGATCTGGAAAATCCCCACAATAGTTGTAGATAGATCAATAGCAGTCGGAACATATGAGTTCCTTGCACTTTAGATTTGTATGTCCTTAATATTCATGAATTATGTATTTATATATCCTAATGTTATGATGGTTTATGCATGCATCTATGTTTGTATCCGAGGGATTATTTGAAATGCCAGCTTTGATAATGTATGATTTATCTATATGAAGTTATGTGGTATTTGTTGATCTAAAGTAAGACCTGGTTAAATGATAGATCTAGAAAATGTGATCTGATCCTATGTATATCTCTGATGAAAACAATAACAAAAATAGTATTATCTATGATATATAAATTCTAGAAAACCTGTGAGGCTATGAAGGACTGAAAATAAGTATTCTTGACTAATCTAACTTATATTCTGGTTATTATTATCTGGAATGTTGAAGTAACCTATTATGTTATGTGATTACCATAATCATTGCATTGGCCAACAGAGTCTAGTACAACTGTATTAGAATGTGTGGCCTCACTGTTGCATTGGGCAGTAGAGTCTAGTCAAACTATATTAGAAACTATGTGTGGTTAACCTAATTGCTGCATTGGGAAGCAAAGTCTAATAAAACTATATTATTGTTTATTTAATGCCTAATGGTTGCATTGGGAAACTAGTCTAAAGTATATTGTTAAAAGAGATTATTGTACCTAACTATGGCATTCTGTAGAAAAAAATGAGAGATAAATGACCCAAAAAATGACTAAATTCGCATATAAACGACCATTTTTTGAGTTGGTAACTAGTGGTAGCAAATTTCCAATATCTTATCACGCGACCAAAAATTTAGTTGCATTTAGGTCATATGTTAATTAGTTGTCTTGATTTATCATCTAGTCATATATTTGAACATCAATTATGTCATTGATGTACTCATTAATTGTCACAATTAATGACCAAATACATGACTAAATATACGACGAAATGATAAATCAAAATAGTCAATTAATGACTAGGCTGAATACAACTAAATTTTTGGTTGCATGATCAGGTACTGGAAATTAGCTACTAAAATTATCATTTAGTCATTTATATGTGAATTTTAGTCTTTTTTTTTTGTCATTTATCTCTCATTTTGTAGTATTCATTTATCTCCTTTTAGTACTTTCATAACATAAACAACTAAATTAGTTGTTTCTAGTTGATTTATTTTTGTTCATTTTTAATCAATATAAACGACTAATTTAGTCATTTTCTTTTTGTCCATTTTTATTCAATATAAATGACTAATTTAGTCATTTTTAGTCGTTTTATTTGTATTCATTTTTAATAAATATAAACCAATAATTTAGTCATTTTTTTTCATTTTATATTCATTTTATTTGTGTTCATTATTAGTCAATATTAATTTTTAGTATGATATTGTGACTAAATGAAAAAAAATTCTTACAATATTCATGCTCATCTAATATGAATACACATGTGTTGAATCATGAAAAGTCACATTAGTTAATTACAACACTAAATAATATTAAGTACAAACATATATAATTTCCCACCATGTAAATTAATATATATGAAATGTCAAGTATTATAATATAGATAAGATTCCAACTGAATATCCACTAATGGACTAATATTGGTCCATGACAAAATTTGTCTCCATACTTTACGTGAAAATCATCTACATCAATGACTTTTCAAAATATTACAATGGATACTGAGTGAAACTTCCTCCCTTCTCCTTCAAACGGAAACATTGTGAATATGAAGGACTTTTGACTCTTCTGTCATATTGAACCAGGATGGAAAAAAACATAACAATCAAAACATGAAAGAAATACTATCTCAAATTAAATAAGCACAAAATCATGTTCTCAATGTTAACACACATGTAGAATGCAACAAATACAATGACGTGCTACAGAAATAGTTGTGACCACCAAAGCATAAAACCACAAAGCTAGATTGTTGTTGTAATAACATGATGGGTTTTCTACACTTTCACCAACAACCTTCAATCCAACAAAATGTATCACAACATCATATTTGCACCATAATAAGCAATTTAAACTCCAAATAAGGTTACATAATTTACTACTTGTAAGGATTTGGTTGAAATAAATGTAAATATAATACACAAAATAAAATATAGAGAACCAATCATCAACAAGTCAACATCATAGTAAGTAGTTTGAAGCTATAAAAGGTTCAAAAGTCTACAACTAACTCTAATTTATATATTTTATTGATCAACATATTGAATTAAAGGTGGAAAAACACAAATTGTCATCTAATCAATCTTCAAAAAAAGCTCAATTTTGATTTAAGTAGTATATCGGATATTCATGTGAGAAATGATTACCTAAATCCATAATGCTAAGACATGACACATAGTAATACTTGCCAAAGGATATTCCCAAATCAACATTGTTTGCAAATAACATCACTCAGTTATTGCATTATGTATTAAACATATAAAAAGGAGAATCAATGTTCCTTACAATACATTTTTATCAAACATAGCATTCCAAATGAGGTCAAAACTAGCACACACAAAATTTTACCTGAGATGTATTATGCAATCCAAATATTACACATGCTCCCAACGATGTGAAAGTTGCTATATATCAAAAAACGAAAAAAAAAATCGGTTATTGAGACTAAAAACATTAATGGTAAGAGTTTTCTATGACTATATACTAGTATTGTCATGTTTTACTAATTTAGGTTACTACAGATACTGACTTATACATATATTGGAGGGTAAAGAGAAAGAATATAATAGATATAGATATCTAGAGTATTTACTCACTAGTTACTCCCATTGAAAAGAGAGATACATATGACAAGTCATTAATAAAAGGCATACAAATGATATTTGTAACACCATGCACCTTACTCGAAAGACTACTTAGTTTGTGCAATTATACATTACTATTTTCAACCATTTTTATGTCAATATGGGATCTTTGTCTTCAATGTTCATCATCTTAATTATCATTTTGGACCATTTCATGTTGTTATAATATCAATTATGTTGTTGAAATCATTGAAGAAATCATTTGGACCTTTGCACTTATCATCCTCAGAGGACTCCAAAACCAGACAAACTAAAACACACTAATGTTACAATGCTTGAATAAATATGTTTAAAGCGAGTAATTATTACACATGGACTATGGTTATCAACTATTTTTTTTTTGTATCCATCAACTAAGATTATTCATTTGTGCTTAAAAATATAAGTACCCATAGTCAAATTTTGTAGGTTGGTTGTCAAACACAGTTTTAGCAAATGACCCTCCTTCCATTATAGCAATTGGAGTCAAATGTACCCTGTTAGTCACATCCCCAACAACCCATATTGATTCAACAGATGTCTTTGAATATTCATCTACCCATAGGAACCACACATTGCAGTCAAGTCACTATTTTACATTCACTTTCTAGAATCAAGATGTCCATAGACTGAAAATACATAGAATTCACTAGGTACATACCTGAAAGGAACCATTCTTGTTCATTTTTACTCCAATATCCTCTAGACCAAAATTCTAGCACAAAAAGATCTACTTCCAATCAATATTAACAAATAGGTGGCACATCCTTATAGATCCATAACAAAATTGTATAAAACAAATGATAACCATGAAGATCTTGGTAAGTTACCAAAATATATAGCTATACCTTAGTGTTTGGCACTCGACTAGTAGCAAACATGACATGAGAAAAACCTTCCTCAATTCCTCAAGTTCATCCCAAATAACATCACTTGAATTCCCATGTTGAAATCTCAATAACATTGCTTGAATGTTTCATATCAGAATTCTGTGCAAAATAGGTTGAGTCTTAAAATGATATTTTTAGAGAGTTTGCCTCTGCATTGTTGATTTACTATGAAAAAAAAGAAAAGGTATTTGTCTTCACTAATTTTTCTCGTAACTATGAAACAAATAATAGTAACAGTGATATCCTTTGTGTTCCTACAGTGGCATATAATAGTAACAGTGACATGAGATGGATTGAAAGTATTCCAACCTCTATATGAATATTACTATGTTGGTTTAAAAGATGGATATTGATGTTGCACATTTGCACCCATTGTTTAAGTACTAGGGCGAGTCTCCCTACACTATGATAGGTAGGATATACTCACATCTCTTGAACCTTCAACTCAATCCAAGAAATCTTAGTTACCTAAGGGGGAAAACATGACATGGAGAAAGATGTGTTGTTGGGAGAGGCAAGAGCATCACAGTCATTGAATGTCATTGACATCCTCTATCAAGGGCTTGAAGTAATAAGTTCCTGATGTTGGGCCTTTCCATTTTTGAGAATGAGAAACCAATGGAGGAGACACACCAAAGCTAATGATGGTTGGGGACCCACAATTCCTAATCTCAGTCTAGGAAATCATAGTTGGGGGCCTAGGGTGCAATTTTGAGAGATTTTATGATATTGGACAAAGATAATAATTTAGTTAGTTTTTGGCCTAGACTATTTTTCTTTGGGTGGCTACCTAGAAGCCCAACCTATTTTGTAAAAATTTCCCAATATGTACATTATTTTCTATTGTAATAGTTAAAGGAAGCATTTCAAACAAACAAAATTACACATCACAAACCAAAAATTGAACATGTCATCTCCAAGCATGCAGTTCTTGCCTATGTATAATGTAATTTTGATAACGCTCATGTAGTTCATGGACCAAAACCTATATACATAATCCCTAAGATGTTCATATGGCTCTCATGGTTCATGTACAAGGTCCTACAACACCACAAAGGCTCTATTGATGAAAATATTTCTACTACAAGTATGGGAATACCTTTATCAATTAGTGTACTTTGGGAGACTCTATTTAGTATTACTTGAACTAAGGAATTAGGTCCTAACAATTCCTGTAAAGGATTTTGGACTCAGTGACCAGAAGACCATTAAGAGGATCATGTGCATTGGTTTGAGGAGTTGTTTTATCTATGGGTGCCTACAAGCCTCCTCTATAACCTAAGGGAATTGTTTCTTCCTACGACCATGTCTATGGTGTCAAGAACCATACCTAATGCTAAAAGCAATGAATTAGGATAGCAGTAGGATTTTGAAATTTTGTGGAACAAGAATGGGTCTTATGGTCTAGGCCATGTTTTAGGACCAAAACCTAGATACATAGGACATAAGAGGTTCCTATAGGGATCATGTATCATGGATGGGGTTCTAAAAAACAACAAAGGTCCTGTTGAGGGAAATACTTTTACCTATGAATGATATATAAAATAACGTAGATAATTGGAATATATTCAATGAGATTGTTTAGTAGCAAAAGCCAAGGAATTAACTCTTAATTTTTCCTAGTAAGGATCATGGACCATGCAAGGGACCTTATAGCATCATTTTTGTTCCTATATGACTAGAAGACATTTAACAGGTCATGTTTACTAGTTTTAGGAGTTGTTACTATCTTTGGATTCCTACAAGCTTTATATAGGTCCTAAGGCAATTGTTTTATCACGCAACCATGCCTACAACCTTAAGAACCATACCTAGTGTTCAAAAAATCCAAATAGTGTTTCATTCTAACCACCTTACAAGGTGACTTCAAAATCATGCACACATTGTGGTCGAATTAAATTCAAAATGTTGGTTGGGGGATAATACATGTGAAAATTTTAAATTTCATAGGAATGGGCTAATGTTAACGCTTAAACCATATATTTCCAACTAGTACATGGGTCATCTCCTATCATATGTATTTTCTTTGGTCCTAGGGTAAGCAAAACAGTGTGTAATGCATAAACCATATAAATTTTAAAATTATCTCCCTTTTTCAGTATGTTATGTTCACAAAGTGCCCCATTATGTTACACATATAGATGATGAAATTGCACATAACATAAGTGAACTGCAGATTATATATATATATATTTGTATTTTTCTTATGCCCTAACTCAATAGCTCAAAAAAAATGTGCCAACACTTCACATACGATTTTTCAAACTAGTTAACTATATTAATTTTAAAAAATATATAAAAAAAATTGAATTTAAAAAAAAAAAATAGCCTCACACTCATACTATTTTTCGTATGCATGTATACCAATTTTCATATACACTTTAGAAAATATTCACGTACTAAAAAACTACACCAACATGAACATATAACTTAGGCTTTATAAAAATAAAAGGTCAACATTAAAAGGATTAAAAATTGATATAATTATGAAAAATTTTAACAAACAAAAATTATATATAATATTATTTAATTTACTATATTTCATCTTTTTAAATGATGTATATTTTTTTCAAATTTATATTGTATCTAAAGTATCAAAAAATTCCATTAATGGATAATAACCATACTCACCCTTATAAACTAGAAATAAGAATATTTGTCAACATAGTAAGCCTTATAAATTATAAATAAGTATATTTTTAAAATTAAAAAATGTGAAAAAAACACTTATATGAAGTCAAAAGAAGAGAGGTTTGGGAGAACTCATTGATAGTTGAACATATTTTGGTAAATTATAACATGTATACTTGCTCGGAGTGTCTAAGGGAAGATAATCTTGTTATTTAACCTTATTTTGATTCATTGCGCTAATAAGTGTTACTAATAAGTGTTAGAATAATATCAATAAGTGTTATTTTTTCCATTTTTGGTAGGTGATAACAATTTGTAATGGTAACAACCACCCTCCATATCTGAAAGGACAACATTATACCATTTCTTGATTTCAGATAGTATGGAATGATGTTGTTTACCTGAATGCCCTAACCCCTAACAGGTTTTCAAATCATGGTTCTCTCTTTGTCCAAGGTTCCCTAACTGCTAACAAGTTATGTTATAACCAACATTACTATGGAAACCTTATTTTGGCCTAGGATTGTAAGTATTAATTGTTTCTTTGTTTATCTCACTCGAAATTCAAGGCCACTAACAACCTGGATATTTTCAAATTGGGATGTAGATGTTTTGATATTTTAAAAGTACGACCACCTCATCTTTCTTTCAAGTGCATCTAGCTACTTTTTGTTACACCGATAAGTGTTTATGTCTTAGAATTTGGTGGTGGAATAGCACCTATTATTTTTATATAATGCACAAGGATGAGACAAGTGTAGTGTCCATATTGATCTTATGGAAATAGTTCCAAATTCGAAATAAACAATTATAAAAAATTAATATAAAATATAATTACTAGCTATGCATGGATAACTCGTAGTTGATGCATGAATAATTCATAACTGATGCATGGATAACAAGTAGTTCATGCAACTACATGGATAATTTATAACTAATAGATTGATGACAGGTAGTTTGTGCAACTACACATGGAGAACACGTAACTGGTTTGTCACACTTAACTTGTGATCTATCAATGTTCATCGGCCACAAATTACGTGGCTATGCTAGTTGTAATAGAAAGGAATGTTTATTCTATTGATATTCTTGTTATTATTGAGTTAGTCAGGCTTAGAGATCATAAGTGGGTTTTTTTATTGTCAAAGTGGTCGAACCCAAGGTCTTGTAAAAAGATTGGGAAAGAGTTTAAACAATGAGGTAGTTTGCATATGTAAAAGATTTATAAATGTTGGGTAAAGAAAAAAACAAGTTTTGATTATATAAAGGCCCTAAATCAGTTGTGCTAAGTTGTGATGTGTCCAAGATTCTCTAACTTGTTGAAGATTGGTGGCACCATGGAAACTTTAACGAACTCGAAAGGAATATGCAATTTGATTTATGTATGATTAATCCAAAGTGTCTTAGGTAATTCTCAATTATTTGCATTCAAAATTAATTTTGGTTTCTAGGGAATTTTGATGCAAGAAACATAAAAGTCAAGATGTTTTCATTTCATCTCTGTCAATTTACATTATTGAAAAATGCATACAGTTTTGCTTTATTTTTTTTAATTGATTCTTGCTTTTGATTGAAGTATAGAAGACTATAAATAGCTCTCGCACTATACTGAATAATATATATTAAAAACTAAGCAAATAAAAAACTCAATATAATGTATTCATAATAACTCTTTGATTAACACAAAATAGGAATGAATGTATTGTATTCAACTATTTGTATAAAATATGCTACAATAATCTTTATATATAAGAGATTTAGATAGCTAAAAAAGCTAAAATTAAAAATTAAAAGAAAATTTGAAAGCTTTGTTGTTATAATGTTACTACACATGCAGTTTTATTATGCATTAAAGCTAAAACCTAAAAGGAAAACGAAAAACTGAAAGAAAGAAAAAGAATTGTGTGCATTGATTATCCATTTGTTGATATTCAATAATCATGCTTTCTTCGATCTCCCCTTAGATGAAAAACAGGGATGAGACCCAATTGATTTCTAAAACCAACAAAACTGGCTGTAAAAAGTGCCTTGGTAAAGATATCAACAACTTGCTCAAATATAGGGCAAATTTGCAATTCCAATGTCCCAATTTGAACCAAGTCATGTATGAAATGATGTATGATCTCAATGCGCTTCAATCTAGCATGAAACATAGGATTTTTAGTCATTGCAATGGTATTATTGTTATCATGGTAAATTGTTGTTGGGTTTTATTGAACCATTTGTAAATCCTCTAAAATCCTTTGAATCCATATGGCTTGAGAACTAGCTGTTGTTGCTGGAATATAATCTGGTTCTACAGAAGAGAGAGCTATTGTTGCTTGTTTTTTACTACTTCAATATACAACTCCATAACCAAAAGAAAAAACATAACTAGATGAACATGATTTTCTATCATTGATTGAACCAGCCCAATCAGAATCCGTGTAACCAACAAGATTAAATTTATTAGTGGGAGGGTAATGAATGCCAAAATTTTGTTTACCACTCACATACCTTAATATTCGTTTTACAGCATGTCAATGAGACTCATGTGGATCCTGTATGAACCGAGATATGAGGCTCACAACATACATAATATGAGGTCTAGTTGTAGTGAGGTACATGAGACTCCTAACCAAAATTATGTATAAAGTAACATCCACTTTGGAACTTGCATCTTCCTTGGTTAATTTGTCACCAAGAGCTATAGGGGTTGCAACTGCAGTGCATGACACCATTCTAAAGTGCTTCAATAAATCAACCACATACTTGGTTTGAGAAATAAATATACCTTCAGATTGTTGTTGCACCTCCACTCCAAGAAAATATTGCATGAGTCCTCGATCTGACATTTCAAATTCTTGTTTCATTTCTACTTGAAATTTCTCCGTGAGAGTTGGGTTATTACCTATATAAATGATATCATCAATATAAAGGAATACTATGAGAATATCATTACCAATACATTGGACATACAAGGTGGGCTCTTAATGGATTCTTTTGAATCCTTTCTTCATGAAATAATTGTCAATTCTAGCATACCAGGCATGAGGAGCTTGCATCAACGCATAAATAGATTTCTTCAACTTGTAAAATAAGTGTTATTTTCCTAAAATTTCATAACCCATAGGCTATTCCACATATCTTTCCTCATCTATATAAACATTAAGGAATGTTGATTTTACATCCTTCTGAGATACTGTCCATTTGTATTGTGCAGCAGTAGCCAATATAGTTTTGACTGTATCAATTCTAGAAACTGGATTGAAGGTTTTTGAATAATGTACTCTAGGTGTTTGTGCAAATCCCTTGGAAACTAATCTTGCCTCGTGGCGTTCTACTGAACTATTTGCATGATATTTGACCTTGTAAATCCATTTGACACCAATTACATGTTTGTCTTTAGGAAGTTGCACTAATCCCCATGTATTATTTTTATGAATTGCATGCATCTCTTCATTCATAGCATCAATCCATATTGTTTCTTTCACATATTCTTCGTACATGGAAGGTTCAACTTGAATTGTACTAAGCAAATCAAAATTGGAAACTAGATTCACATTACAACTCCTTTGATAAATTTCATTTAAACTTTGTACCTTTTGTGAAGAGCTTGGACTAGATGGTGGACTTGAATTATCACCTAAAGAGGAACTTGGTGAACTTGGGCTTGAAATTCCACTTAAGCTTGTGGGGAGAGATTAGTGGTGTAGTTTGTTGACCTCCTTTTTTCCATTGGCATACTCCACCTTCATAAAAAACCACATCCCGACTACAATCCATTGCTTTGTGTCAGGGTTGTAAAATCTATATCCTTTAGTTGCATTTGTGTATCCCACGAAGATACAAAGTTGGAATTTCGCATTCAACTTCTTTCGCTTCTGAACTCGAACATGAAGATATGCGGGTGTTGGGGGTGTTGGCTCCCCATGTGAAATTTTAGTTTTTGGTTTTCTTTTCTTTTATCTTGCTTGATTTAGTTAATTAATGTTTGATGATCTCCTTTGGATCCTTGACATTTTGTGCTGTGTTTCTTTGATCTTGTGCACTTCATATGTCCTTCATGATGATTTAGTCATGCTTTGGTCGATCTGTGCCGCTTGACTCTCTTGGTTTCCTAGTTGCTTAATGAAAATTGCACACCTTCATCCAAGCTTATTTAAGTTGATCATATGCTTTGATTTGGCTTAATTGGTTCAAATTCATATTTCAACAGTTTTGCTGGTTTTTAATTCATAATGCATAATTTAATTAACAAGTACTTTAACATTGAGTAATTGCTTATTTTTATTTATTTTGATTCACATCCTAAAAGAATTCACATCAAAGAATAAAATTGTGCTCTTAGTTATGATTTTAAATGACTTATCAAAATTTCAAGACTTAAAATTTTAATAAAATTTCGCTCCTTTTTGTACTTTTATAATTTTGAGAAAATTAAACCCAATTCAATTAAGGATTATTGATATTCAACTAAATTTCATTTAAAAGAACCTTTATAAGAATATGACAAGGAATCAATACTTTTTATATTGGACAAAGTTTTTAAAATTTTAAAAATTAAAGTATTTGTCTAATCATTTTTCATTTTTTTATACTTTTGTTCTTTCTAATAAATTGAACTAATTTAGTTTGAAAATTATTCTGATATATTATGATGAAGGTCTTGAAAAGGCATATTTCAAACTTCAAAGATTAGCATTAAAAGTCTAATTTCGAACCAAAAACTTTAATTTTTACCAAACTTTTACTGTTATGACTTTAAACTTATGTGATTAATTATTATTTTATTACTTCACATCAATGATTAATCATAATCTTTACTTCCCATAAGAACTTTTACTTCATGTGTTCACACATATTTATCATAAGTAAGGATGAAGGCACGTTTCATGATGGTTAAACCTTTATATAAAGGCACGTTTCATGATGGTTAAACCTTTATATAAGAGAATATCAGCTTTATAATTGTTGGCATCCTCCCATCCTCTTAAAAGTTGATGTACACAAGTAAAAAGGTATTTAATACATTACTTTTATATTCATTTAGATGCCTTTATATAAATTTGATATTTGTTTTTTTTTTAAATTGTGTTTTGTTAAAAGGTTCTTGTATGCAGGTATGGTATAAAGGACGTTTCTTTATATAAATTTAATGTCCGAGTTATTACTCATTCACCAAACTAATAACATGGCCGACAACTTAATGAACATGGAATAAATATTCAATGGAAACTTTCTGGGAGGGGGCCCGGAAACTTTCTGGGTAAGGCCCCGGGATGTAAAAGTAACAACCACGGGATGTAAAAGTAACAATCAGCTTGAATTTGTTAGCGAGACTTATTCAGCTTGTTGAATGTCATTTAAGGTAATTTGTTAGCGAGTTTTATTTAGTTTGTTGAATGTTATTTAATGCGGTTGCAATAGGTTGGTTGATTGTTGGGTCAATAGCTAACTGATTTGCTGTTGCATTCAGTTTGTTGAATGTTATTTAATGCAATTTGTTAGCTAATTTTATTTAGTCTGTTGAATGTCATTTAATGCGACTGCAACAGATTAGTTGACCTTGCTTAAGATCCAAGAACCAATAATACATTTAGATGCCTTTACATAAATTTGATATTTGTTTTTTTTTAAATTGTGTTTTGTTAAAAAGTAGGGTCCTTTATACCCTACCTTTATGAAGGTAGGGTATAAAGGACGTTTCTTTATATAAATTTAATGTCCGAGTTATTACTCATTCACCAAACTAATAACATGGCCGACAACTTAATGAACTTGGAATAAATATTCAATGGAAACTTTCTGGGAGGGGGCCGGAAACATTCTGGGTAAGGGCACGGGATGTAAAAGTACCAACCACGGGATGTAAAAGTAATAATCAGCTTGAATTTGTTAGCGAGACTTATTCAGCTTGTTGAATGTCATTTAAGGTAATTTGTTAGCGAGTTTTATTTAGTTTGTTGAATGTCATTTAATGCGGTTGCAATAGGTTGGTTGGTTGCATTCAGTTTGTTGAATGTTATTTAATGCAATTTGTTAGTGAGCTTTATTCAGTATGAATGTCATTTAATGCGGTTGCAACAGGTTAATTGACCTTGCTTAAGATCCAACGACCAACTATACATTAAATGACGTGCAACAAACTGAATATTGATTGTTGAATTTGCTCGAAAAAGAATTAGTTATTGATGTCAGACAGGCCAAGTATTTGTTGGTAAAAGAATCACAGGCCTGTCATCGCCTAGTCATTACCATAAGTGTCGTCACAAAGAGATGCCTCCAAATTGCATTAGTTTTGAAAACAAGATCTGCCACGAGTTAATGTTGGTAAAGAAGCTATCTATTCACGTTGCTATTAAAGCTAAAGCTAGCCTGTTCAACACAAAGCAAAAAATTTAAAATGGCGAAACCCTGAGACAGCAATAAATTTTAAAATGGAAAGAACGAGAGATCTTGGCATCACGAATCAATCGCCAGCCAACTATCACGAAGCCATGAGACAGCAGTAATAAGTGTAACGAAATCTTGATAAAAAAAAATGCTACTCCCATCGCTTGTTCGAACGTTTCTTTTCAGTGACTTAGTTACATGTATGATCAAAGAAACATGGGATCTTTATAGAGTTATGACACCAAGCAAGAAAATGACAGCTCTACCTCCAGATTCTTATCAAGCCAAATATTTCAAATTTCATTTAGTTAACAGTTATATAATTGCATTAACCTAGCATAATTTTAGTAATTAATAAGATTCAATACTGAAAAAATACTTAATAAAAATATCTAGTAAAAATAAAATATGGAAGTAGCTTGCTTATATATAATATTTTTAATCAAATATTTACAAATATACCATAAATATACATAAATATTTATATAATAAAATTTAAAGAATATTTACAAAACAAAAATACAAATCCTCGACAACTTCAAATATGGAAGTGTGAAAGTCTACAACTACTTATTAATAGTTATTTTAATAAAAAAATATAAATTGAATGGTATTTATGTTTTATAATGTTTAAATAATTAAAGTTTGTTTTTCTTTTTTAAATTGGTTTTCAACATTTAATTGTCCACTAATAATCCGTATTTGTATTTCACCTACACCAAATATTCCACCTACACTGAATATTCCATGAATTGAATTTGTTCTGAATTGATCCATCAATATTTGCATGTGTAATTGGTCTCATTCAAATTTTTTATTTGAGGAAAACATTCATTTTTATAAGATCTATCTCTCCTTTTGAGATTTGATAATAAAATGGACATTTTCTTTCAAAACAAAACATGAAAGTTATAAATAATAAAAATAAAAATAAAGATAAAGATTAAAAAAAATATAAAAATAACTTACATATTTGTTTTTATTTATTTTTGTAAGATTATCTTTTTAAATTATTGAGTCCGAGGAGGCGTATTTTACAGCCTAGTAGGAGGGAGATGTGTAACTTCTTATGTGCTCATCTTATAAATGACATTTGCATTTTATAAAAAATAATAAAATATTATAAAAAAATAACATGTGGGCTCATATCAAATTTAAAAAATTTGAAACGACATATATATAAAACTACATAAATGAGAGAAATTAAAACCATAAACATTGCATTACACACTTCGTCAACATTTGAGTTTGCACTTCTAAGAGTTTTGATGCCTCAGGGTACTTGGTAAATCCCCTTATATATATATATATATATAATTCAAAACATAAACATGAAAACATAAAAAGTTCATTTTAAAATAATATCCAGCAGTATGACAATGTAATGTCCCTAAAAACAGTAAAATTAAAAAAAAAATCTATTATTGTAATAAACTGGATAAGAAATGATGAAAATAATTAAACTTCAGCATTGCTAAGAATGTGCTACACCGATGCTTCTTTTGCGACATTTAATAGAGTCTCAGTTTCATAAGTGTCATGGCTTTATTGGTTGTGAATCCTACAACTTTGCGGAAGCGTTGTAATGAATAGAAGTGTAAATCTGTCACAAGGGTACAAATGTTTAGAGGATAATAATGCAAATATCTTTCTTACAGTTTTAAGAGTTTGTGTGCATGTTTATTAAAGTCTCACTGATATTCAGGTGTGATGGACCTTTATTGGTGGCGGTTGAGGCCCATGGTGTGATGCTTGGTCTTTTCAAAGGGCAAGGTACCCCAGCAGGGCTGCCGAGAGGTAGGGGTAAGAAAATGGAGACTCCTGACTTACTTAGCGAGTTCGCTAATGCATCCACTTTGTACTTGGTTTGTCGGTGCACTTACGGAGGTGTCTACCTATGGTGTTCATTTCGCAAGTCCAACACTTATTTAAAACTAAAGTTTGTAACGTTTGGAGGTTGTCACCTTGAAATGATTTGTTGGAAATTAAAGTCCTTATTGAGCTTTCAAAACATGTTGACCTTGCAATTACTTGTTGGCCTTATACACTACTTGGGGTCTTTGTATCACACCTTGCATTTTCAATTACTTCATTGATTGTGAATGACTCTGCTACTATAAAGATCACAACTAGTATCGAAATATTTGGGGTTGGTAGTGGCATTTAATGCAACTCTACGATAGCACATGGCCAATGTTGCCAGCTAAGCTAAGGGTTTCTTCTTGGTTTCTACACCATCGAGGGTTTCAATTTCATAGTTCGTTTGCCTCTGTCTGTGTGTTGGATGTGTTTGAGGGTTTTTTGTTCTGACCTGAGCTTGGCTCATGGTCAGCACACCACAAGGGTTTCATATGCAGAGATGGTGACAGGTAAACATGAAGGTAATATCATCCTTGTTTTTCTTGCTAATTTAAATTGATAGAAATGATAATAAAGTCAGGTTTCTGACTGGTATGTTTAACTTGCTTGACTGGTAATTTGTTTGGCCCTCTCCATCTACGTGGTTACTAGTTGATGGCCAAGACTAGACTTGGAGGAGTTGCAAATAATAAGTTCAGAGTCCACCATTACTTATCTCCTCCTCTCAACTATGTGGAGTGTTACTGTTTGGTTTTGCTAAGAGGAACCTCGTGATCTTAATTGGGTTCACTGCGACAAGATTTGAGTTCCTAGAAGTCGTCGTTGGATGGACTGTTGCAACAATTGTATCTATTGAATTTTACAGGCCCTAGAGGCTCTTAGTGGGAGGTTTTGGCCATTCGGCTCAATGTCTGAATTTTGTTGAAGCCTATTGATAATAACAATGCCCAATATGAACTAGGGTTTGCATTCGAGACCTATGTCTGCGTATTTAGTTTGAATGGGCCCTGGGATGGCCTTTCTGTATAAGTTTGTAAATGTTTGGCACCCTATGTAGTCTACGCGTTATAAACTTTGACCCGTTAGGGAGATACATACAGCTAACTAGTCTTTGCGTTTGCTTTATGTGAAATACTGGTTTGAGAGTCTAGATTCTTCATGTGGCTATCGTGGCTCCATCTATTCAATGGGAAATGATGTCTGTATCTAAGGTTTTCGAAATGTGTTGGCTTGCTAACATGAATGTTTGATAGGATGAAACGTAACCTTGAAGCTAAGTTTATAAATCTGAAATGTTACTATTGTTACTGAGGCTTGATTCGTGCTGCTGTGTTACTGATGTTTGCAATGGTTAAAAACAATAAGGGTTTCAATTGAATGAATGCTAGAGGGATGCGATCGTGTAACCTGCGGGTGCATATAATGCTTATCTATGGTTTAATGCATAATGTTTGGTTTGAAAAGTGTTGGGTGAAACCTTCTGCGTTTTAGTAGGAGTCGTAGCCCTAGCTAATGTTTCGTTTGGCCTTTGAGAGAGCATGGGTTGCTGTGTTAATGCTATACTATGGCATCTATTAAGATAGTAGAGTCAATGGTACAGTCGTGGGTGGGGTTTGATCTCTTGACCCGTAGGTTGATACGTTTAAAGATTATGTATACTGTGGACTGTTGATCCTTGAAATAATAATCGTTGGGTTTTTAAAAAGTTTAGGTTGTAAAATAAAAATGCATGAGTCTATGTTTGTAAATCATAATTCCTTGAATATGCCTGATGCGTTATTTCTTTGCAATGAGTTGGCTGTTGGTGAAAATCGTGTAGTTGTTAATAATGTGGAAAATGTACTTAGTTTTTAAAGAACAAAAAGAAATAGTAAATGCTGATGTGGTCTCTTCCATCATTCGATGTGTATGGTGACTAGGATATTTGGTGTTTGACTTGCTACTGTTATTATTTCTATTTAATGATTCTCAAGCATAAAAAGAATGACAATGAATGATTTAAAAGAGACCATAAGTAATCCCTGCATTATGAATCAGTAAGACGAATCAGACAGAAGGCATAAGTAAAAACGATATAATAACCCTAACTTGGAAGTTAATATGGGAAAACAAAGGGAAGTCTCCCGAAATTCAGAGTAGGGTTCATAAGTTTGCTTATGGGGTGTTGTCTAGCACATGCTAGCTTTCCTAGACCTGCTAGACCCTCCACTGATTTCTGGGTAGAACATCTGAGTTGATAATGTTTGTGATGAGAACAATGCTGACGTATCAATTCTAATATAAAAGCCTAGGTTTATTATAACTGAAAAATGGAAACAATTACTACTGCATACCTAGCTGCTTGGGCACTTGATCCTTTCCTGTAGAAGTGTGACTGCTTGGCACTTGATCCCTTCCTGTAGAAACTTGCACACTCAACAATAATTAATGCAGAACCTGTTGTATTTAGCTAACCTGTTAGGATGATTTCCTTAGCTGGATGACTTTGGGTCTACCATGTTCCTCCCAACCATGATCCTACAACCGTTCCTGGTTCTGTATGGATCCCCTCGAGTTGGATTCCAACATGCAAAAGAGATAGAGGACCTAGGGTTACTGCTGGTTCAGTTTCTTGGAGCAAAAGTTTTTCCTTTAGTTACCATCAGAGAATGATAATGAAAAGATAGATGATCCCCAAAACTTGGGATCTGCCCTCTTTAAGTAGGGGAGTTGTAATACGCCATTTTGACCCTTAGGATATATTAGCTTTTAATGTAAATATTGAATACATGTGATGTATGTTTTCCTAGCGTGGAGCTCAAGTCCAAGGCCCCGCTAGTGGAAGCTCGAATTTTATTTAAAGGCAATTATTAGACATTACGTTACCCATGTGCTATTTAGCCATGGAACATTGTAAAAATGATGTAAATAAACATCATGCAATAAAATGCCAAAACTGGCTATGGAGGCAACGAATGAGAAGGGACTATGTGTATCCACTAGGGAGTGGTGAGGGGGCTGTGGGATTGAACCATAGGCTGCCATATGTCACCTTGAGAACCCATTTGACTTTCCTTAATGACATTTATTTTTTTTGTAAGGAAGTAGTTGAAGATTTCAGTCCATGGCTTCAATGGAGCATGGGCAGCCCATAAATTCGTATGGCAGAGTATGGGATTTGTTTTCTTGTACCACAAGTCACTCTACCTCATGGGGATTGCTTCTTCCTCATTCCCATCCCATTGTGAAAGAACCCAGCATCAATTTTCATCCAAAAAAATGAATTCCCAGCAGGGAGAAAATCTAGAAATCGCAACTGTGAAAGAATCCACGTTTTGAAGAGCCATAAACGCCCAGAATTGGTATTTGATAGTGAAATCCAATGGGGGATCCATAGGTATGAACCTTGGGGTGAATTTGAGAGCATTATCTACCTCGAAATCCATTGGAAAACCCAGTTTTTATAGCCAAGAAATCCAATGATGGGATTGAGTTATTTGTTGACAAAAATGGGAGAAAATCCAAGTGTGGATGTTTGAACAGAGGATTGGATTGCTTGAGTTTAGCTTGAGATGTCTGTAGCTCTGTGGTTGAGCTCACTAGCTTAGCATCCTCATCCTTTCCTTATTGCATGATTGATAAACCCAGCTGTGTGCTGGCTTAGCATGACCATTTGAGTGAATCCATGGTTGTGAGTGAGCCTGTCTAGTTCCTCCTTACTGGATACACAGCCCAACTCGGGGGTGATCTCTCAGCTGAAAGAATACAGGCTGGACAGAGATCTATGGTTGGGTGGAATGTTTCTCTCACATAGCCAGTTGTTTGGACGTTTGCATTTCAAGATAAGTATTCTTTCTGGATTAATTTATATGCATTCTCTGTTCTGCAATGTGTTAACTCTGAATGTAATTGTTCATGTTGATGAGATGAAATGAATATCTTAATATGGTTGACATGAAGCTTGTGCATAGCATGAGGACGAGACTGAATTCTCTGCATGTTGATTCATCATCTGCCTGGGTCAAATAAGTTGATGCATTACTCTTTGTCTGTGTGCAATTGTGTTTATTTCCACTGTGTTTATGTTGATTATGTATTCGCACATAGAAGTTTTTAATTGTTATCAATTTATTACTAATGACTAGGGCTGAGATTGCCAATAAGCCCGGTATGTCAGTCATGTTTCCCTCCCTTGCACCGGATTGATGGAAGGGGACATGACAGAGTGGTATCAAAGCCCAGCTTGTAGCACTGGGGCTACTTGGGCCAAACTCTGAATTATAGGCAAGTGATAGAATATTTTAACACAGTATTGGTGAAGTTGGGGCGTCATTTTTTATTGGAATAATGGCAGGGTCATATTTCTCAGGTGTGGAAGAGGATCACACAGGTGCATAGATCTCTCCAAGATCTTTCCAACGGTACCAGACTCGTCCCATTTGGTTAAGGGACGAAGGAGTTATGGACCCCGGAAGTTGCAGGTCCGGAAGCGTTCCAGGGTTGCGGATGTCGGGTTTCGGGTTTCGGGAAAGCGCATTTTCAAAATTTGCATTTGGATTTTTGAAATCCCGAACCCGCAATTTCGGGTTTCGACATGTTGGATTTCGGGTTTCGGGAACGCGAATTTTCAAAATTTGCGTTTGGAATCCCGAAATCCCAAACCCGCAATTTTTTTCTTTTTTTTTTCGGCTTTCGGAATGTCGGGTTTCGGGTTGCGGGAATGCAAAGTTTCGAACTTGCGCGTTCTGGTTTCCGCAATCTTGAACCCGCAATTTTGGGTGTCGGGTTTCGGGTTGCGGGTTTGCGGGATAGTTATGTTCAGTGACTGCAACTTGACTCCCCGAACCCGCAATTTCGGGTGTCGGGTTTCGGGTTGTGGGTTGCGGGATGGTTATGTTCCGTGACCGCAACTTGACTTCCCAAACCCGCAGTTTCGGGTTTCGGGTTGCAGCCTATGTGTGTCGGGATATTAAAAAAAAAGCCCGAAAATTGATTTTTGGATAACAGGAGAATGCAAGGTCAGAATTTGATGAGTTCAGTGGCATTTTGAGGCCATCGACGGAGGCCATGAATGAACCAGTGAAGATCCTGAGCTCATTATGCTCCAATTTGGCATAAAATTGAAATTATTGGTTTTTACAAATCAATGTCCCGACGCTTGGCAGAAGGTCGGATTGAACCGAAATTGATATGGGGCAGTCATGGAGCAGGTACGGTGTTAAATTTGGAGTTTTGGAGCCAAAATCCAAAGGATGTGGACTCAGGGTGTGCAAGAAGGCCAAAAAACACTATTCCGGGCCACGTTTTGGGAATTTTGAAAAGCTTGCAGTGGTTGAAAAAGACCCTATAATTCGGAATCAAGAAAATTACTGAACTCAACATTTCATATTCTTAGTAAACCAGACATATTCCGTTAGACAAAGATTTCCCAAAAATGCACTGTTTGGGAAATAGCCATTTTTTGACCCAAAATTTGGAATTTTGGAAAAATGTGAAAAGTGGAAAGTAGTCAAACCCAGAATTTTATAGAAGATGAATGATGCATCGGAGCAGAGATCCGTGAGTTGCTGCGTTTCCTTGTTATATAGACTAACTTCTCCCGGTATAAAATTTTTCATGATTCTTCATGGATTTGCTTCCACGAGTGGATGAAGTTGGCATTCCAGACCAAAATACAACTGTGTAAAAATGTGTCGAGTTATTGATAAAAGTTGTCATTTTTGAAGTGATGTAGTTTCCACACCCGATGTCGGAATGGAGCATGTGGATAGGCATTGGAAATCTTATCCAGCAGGAAACAATGGTGCATGACCAGAATTTGAATGGGGTTATCATACCTCATAGTTATGCAGCACAGAAAAGTGCCAATGGTTGTTTTGAGCAAATTGTTGTCAATATGTCAATTTCTAGAATTGCATGCCTGGAAAGTAGCAAGTTAGAATATTATGCATGAGTATATGTATTGAATTGATGCTTGGTGATTAAATCATATCTAATGATTCCTTGTGTGTTTGCTAGAAGCCATGAAATTGAACCAGCTACGATGTGGAAGAGGAAATTCATGCAAAGATGAGGGATTGGAAAGGGAGAATTCCTTAACCCCTATCTTGCTAACTACATTTATATTTTATAAGCTTTATGTGCATAAAATTATGGCATGAGAATGCTGAAAATGCAAGAGATTAGATGAGTGGAATGAATATGCATGGATTGGCATATTAATAAACATTGCACAGTACATGAGTATATGTTTTGCATGCATATGACATTACATATTGGTAAAAGTAGTGAGACTTTACATATGCAATGAACCACTAATGGTAAATATTGTGGTTGATAATCACTATTGATGTTGGTTTTGGTTGTAGGACCAAAGACAACAGAAGCATGGCTAAAGATGTTGATGAAGTTGTTGCATGAAGCCAACAACCTTATGAAGAAAAGGTTAGGGTAGCAAATCCATGATCAAGAGGTTGGTGGGAGAATGCTGCAATCTGCTGTAAGAAACTAAAAAAATCAGGTAACATCAAAAGTGTAAATGGGAGCCATGCAGGTAATGGTTACTTATGATGATTGCATAAGTATTGAAAGGGATTGGGTAAGAATCCATTGAACCATATTCGATAATCATAAAATGGTATGCATTTAGAGTTGAAATGCATTCATGTGAACGCCATACTGCCATAGTGTGGTGGAGTATGAAGTGGTGAAGAAAAGAGGCCTCATACCATGTGGCTGTTTAGAAATTTAGATTGCATTCATATAAAATACATCATGCCATGTGTATGTTGGTTATGAGCTTAATAACCAAAGCAAGTGAGGAATGGTGGTCCTGATTATGGTAATGCATGTTATATGAGATAGTCATGATTAAATCATAATATGCTTGAATGCATAGTACTCATGAAACAATGCAAGGTGACATTGAGTGGATGTGCATTAAGATATTTTATAAATCTTGTAGTTAAGCATTGAATGAATGCACTTGAAAATCTTGTGTAAACATTGTAGAAGTGCATGCATGTGTGTGGATGCACATGTTGTGATGCATTGTGCGAATGCACGGTTGTGATGTGTACGATTCATTGCAATTAGATAATAGATAAATGGTGGAGTGTTGTTAATCCTGAGACCATTTCATGAGTTGCTATGAATACAGGAGAGAGATTGCATGAAGAAGGTAGAGACGTTGATGGGCTACCAGAGCACTCTGTTGGAAGGACATAATTGCATGGAATGTGAAGTAATGAGTATTCACAGTTTATTTAAATTGGGTGAACAGTGTATCCGTGTCTTGCAATTTTATTATGATAATGATGCATATATAATATATATATATGTTTCATTGCATTTCAAATGTTAACAGCTGAAGGTGTTTGAATTATTGATTGTTATAATTCTAAGATCACTTCAGTGACTGTTATAGCAATGAAAAAAGTATATGCATAGATACTCACAAGTGTTTGGCTGATTGAAGTTTCAGATTTCAGGTAGATTGTTCTAGGCATGGCAATGTGGGTAAGTCCATGATGAAGGTTGGAATCTACCATGTGCAAAAGCCAAAGGTTATGAGAAGATTCTCATGGGTGTGAAATTTAATTGATGCATGAAACAAATCTGAAAATATTCTCATTTAAGTTTATGAGAATAATGTCATGGTTGCAAATCTAATTTATGTAGGGAACAGATTTGAAAATTCGATTTAGAGCTTATGAGAAGGAATCTCATGGTTGAGAAATCTAAGTTTTGTTAGAAAGAAGAATTGTAAATCTCAGATTTGAAATTTTGCTAATAATTGCTAATGACTGTTTGGCTTATGTAAAATTGTGTCAGGAGGACATGTTGTAGGTGGATGTCCATGTATGGTAGCAAACATAAATCCATAATGGACAGAAAGGTGCCACTTACAAGAGCCAAGCAATATGAGGATAGCCTCATGGCTAAGAAAATCAATTTATCTAATAGGCAGAATTGTAAATTCATGTTGAATTAATTATTAATGCTATTGATTGGTTATGGAACAATCAGATTTGAATTTTATTGACAAATGTTACTAAATGTTTGGCTATTTGATGAGTGTGCTAGGAAGACACATTGCAGTAAGACCATGAGAGAGGGCCTGCAGAAGCCAAACTTCATGGGAAAGATCCCATACATTGGAAATGGATTTCGGGTGAAACGCCATTAGATATTTTGATAATGTTCCATCTGCACTGCATGATTGGTAAACAATATGAGTGAGATGATAAAGATTATGTCAGTAAGACATATGAGAGTTATGTAACATCAAAAGGAGTTGGGATGGAAAACCGAGGGACTGTCCACTCAGAGAAGGGAGCCCCCATTCCTCATTAATGAAGAATACTACATCTGCAAATGAATAAATGTTCTGTAAACACTGACTGATATATATATATATATATATATATATGTGTGTGTGTGTGTGTGTGTGTGTGTGTGTGTGTGTGTGTGTGTGTGTGCAAGTTTAGTTGTTAGAATTACTATGCAAAGCATATTCTATTTATGTATATTATTCAGACTACTTGAAGTATGATTAGGACCTGCATAGCTCACTTCAGTGAGGAGTGCACACCTTTCTGGTGCTGAATTATGTTAGGGATGCCAATATTGATGACGCCCTATGGGAATGGACGCATTCCTGGTGTTTCAATACTTGATAGTGAATGCTATGAATTATGGTTATAATTTTAGAATAACAACGCTGACAAGTTTGCCTATACTACTTGTGTTGTCACCTTAAACAGATGCAATTTGGTGCTACACACTAAATGAATAAAGTAAAAGGTTATTGCGAGGGGTTGTGGTGGAAGGGTTAATGTGTATGAAAGGATGTTGTGGAGGTCGTGGGAATTTGGATGAAGGGTTGTGAAGGTGTTGTTGAAAGGGCTGTTATATGCCTATGGCTCCATAGTAGAGTCTTGATCTAGAAATGGTCGTAGTGAAGTTTCCTTCCAATTCGGCGTGAAGGTGTACTGGTTGGACAGTAATTATTTGATGTTTTGGAGTAGCCTGCGTGCTGGCCAAAAATCTCAGTCTGCAGGAGGATCCCAAGGCTTATAAAGTAAAAGCAGGACCCTGTGGACCAGAGAAGAAATGTCCAATACAGATAAGCATTCAATTTCATTCATGTCTTATTTGGAATAATGAAGGTTTCAAGTATAAGCCCTCTAATAGTTAAGCTGATGCACTATTGTTTCTTTGCTGGAAATCTTGGTCAATGCCGGAAGCAAGGACCCAGAAAGAATTAAAAGTGCTTGGTAAATCCAAAGAGTAACTGGTTGGGTGCTACAAATGCTTGGTAAACCTAGTCGGCGTGAAGGTGTACTGGTTGGGCATTAACTACTTGAATGTTATGGAGCAGTCGGCGTGCTCACCAAACATTCCTCAAATATTTGACAATTCCCAATCGGAGTACTGACTTAGCATATTGCTAAATGAGATGTCTGATAAAACCAGTCGGCGTACTGACTTAGCATTGCCTATGCGAATGGTTAAGGAGTAGCCTATGCGCTAGCCCAACATTCGTTATTATATCCATAGGAAATCTAAGGCTTGTAAAGCAAAGAAGGACCCTATGGAATAAAGTGAAGACATCCAATGCATATAAGTATTTGGTTATCTTGTAATTTCTTGCTTATGAATATACATGTGTATATGATTTGGTTATGACTTCCTAAACTCTTGTTTAGAGATAAATCCTATGAAAATAAACTAAACATGCGAATTGATTCAATGTTTGAGTGTAGGTATTGTTGGAAGCAAGGACTATGAAAGTATCTTAAGGATGCATGTGGAAATGTGACTGCCTAAAAAATCTTAGCTTGAGCAGCAATGAAAGATGGTGCTAGTGGGACTGTGTGGGTCCTAGCAGCCAAGAGTTGTAGACAAATCATGTGGAGGGACCCCATGGTTGAGAGGTCTGAAATAGACCATAGACACTAAGTGTCATAGCCAAGAAGGGCAAGTCAAGCATTCACGTTGATGTGAAAGAGGCTAGGAGCATGAAAACCACAGTGGTGGTGTGGGTTCCAGAATGGAACAAGGCTAAGAGGAGAAAACTCTTACTGCTCTCTCTTTCCTTTTATTCATGCATTCATAAAAACAGAAAATTGTTGAATGCATGCATGACTGAAAGTAGAGTGTGTTTATTTGCTTGAAATAAATTGTGAATGCTAAATTAATGAATTTCCTGTGAATGGATGAACGTGAAGAAATTCATGTGTATGCTGGGCAAGCATGAAAAGTGTGGAGGTCTCATGAATAGAGCATGGGCTCTCCATGTCAATTGGGGAAAACAATTGACTGATTTTTAATATTTAGGTTATTGTTGGCCTAACAAGATTTGTAATGATGAACTTCATAGGTGGAAAATTGAATCAATTGGTTGCAGCTGTTACGAGCAAGTGTTGCTTGTGAGAAAAGTGAGAACCAGCTATGCACAGTGACCATGGCCGTAGACAATAGGCTATTGGAATTGGCTGAAAGTCTTCTTCAAACAATTTACAAGACCCAAGAAAATCTTGGAGAACTACTCAAGCTACAAAAGCAGCAGAATGAGATGAACCACAAAGTTTTGCAGGACTCTGTTTGTCTGCAAAGACAAGTAAAAATAATTCTGGAACCAATCAACCGAGAAAAGGACAATGGATCAATGATGAGGCATTCATCAAATCGGTCCATTAAGAAACGTTCCTGGCATGAAGAATCAAAGGAGATTGAGCAGGTAAAGATGAAGCAGCCAGTGAAATGTTGGAAATGTGGAGGACATCATTTCCTTCGCAACTACCCAACAAGGGAACCTCAAGAGGGTAGCAGTCATAAATTTTTTAGACTTGTGGATGAGCTGAAAGATCAGAACCAGCAGGAGAAGCTCATGGAATTCAAAGGACTTGGTCCTGAAAGTTCAAAGTAAAGGATAGAATGCAGGGCAGACCTGCAAAGTTTTTGAAATTTTGGCCATGTGTAAATTGTATATGTATTCCTAAGTCTTGGAACACTGAGGATGGTGTTATTCTAAGGGGGAGGGGATTGTAATACCCCATTTCGACCCTTAGGATATATTATCTTTTAATGTAAATATTGAATATATGTGATGTATGTTTTCCTAGCGTGGAGCTCAAGGCCAAGGCCCCGCTAATGGAAGCCCGAATTTTAATTAAAGGCAAGTATTAGACATTACGTTACCCATGTGCTATTTAGCCATGGAACATTGTAAAAATGATGTAAATAAACATCATACAATAAAATACCAAAATTGGCTATGGAGGCAACGAATGAGAAGAGGCCATGTGTATCCACTAGGGAGTGCTGAGAAGGCTATGGGATTGAACCATAGGCTGCCATATGTTACCTTCGGAACCCATTTGACTTTCCTTGATGACATTTATTTCTGTTGTAAGGAAGTAGTTGAATATTTCAGTCCATGGCTTCAATGGAGCCTGGGCAACCCAGAAATTCGTATGGCAGAGTATGGGATTTGTTTTCTTGTAGCACAAGTCACTCTACCTCATGGGGATTGCTTCTTCCTCATTCTCATCCCATTGTGAAAGAACCCAGCATCAATTTTCATTCAAAAAAATGAATTCCCAACAAGGAGAAAAACCAGAAATCACAACTGTGAAAGAACCCATGTTTTGAAGAGCCATAAATGCCCAGAATTGGTATTTGATAGTGAAATCCAATGGGGGATCCATAGGTATGAACCTTGGGGTGAATTTGAGAGCATTAGCTACCCCGGAATCCATTGGAAAACCCATCTTTTATAGCCCAAAAATCCAGTGATGAGATTGAGTTATTTGTTGACATAAATGGGAGAAAATCCAAGTGTGGATGTTTGAACAGAAGATTAGATTGCTTGAGTTTAGATTGAGATGTATGTAGCTCTGTGGTTGAGTTCACTGGCTTAGCATCCTCATCCTTTCCTTATTGCATGCTTGATAAACCCAGTTGTGTGCTGGCTTAGCATGACCGTTTGAGTGAATCCATGGCTGTGAGTGAGCCTGTCTAGTTCCTCCTTAGTGGATACACAGCCCAGCTCGGGGGTGATCTCTCAACTAAAAGAATACAGGCTGGACAGAGATCTATGGTTGGGTGGAACGTTGCTCTCACATAGCCAGTTGTTTGCATGTTTGCATTTCAAGATAAGTATTCTTTGTGGATTAATTTATATGCATTCTGTGTTCTGTAATGTGTTAACTCTGAATATAATTGTTCATGTTGATGAAATGAAATGAATATCTTAATATGGTGGATATGAAGATTGTGCATAGCATGAGGACGAGACTGAATTCTTTGCATGTTGATTCATCATCTGCCTGGGTCAAATAAGCTGATGCATTACTCTTTGTCTGTGTGCAATTGTGTTTATTTCCGCTATGTTTATGTTGATTATGTATTCGCACACATAAGTTTTTAATTGTTATCAATTTATTACTAATGACTGGGGCTAAGATTGCCAATAAGCCTGGTATGTCAGTCATGTTTCCCTCCCTTGCACCGGATTGATGGAAGGGGATGTGACAGTAGTCTTTAATTATTGCTTTATCTTTAAGTTTTGAATACTATGAAGATATCGACTTCATAACATTTTTGTTTTGCAGGGATATTGTATTATAAAGTTTATAAAAGAATGACACAGAATTTATGAAGAGAATGTAAGAGATTATTTTAAAGAGATCGATTATTTCTGGGGTGGCGATGGTGGGAAAGTCCTCTTCTATGAATAGGTCTTTCATTTTCTTTGGCTCATTTGGGAAATTTGATGGGGCATCTATTTCATGGGAAGGCTACCTATTTTGAGGATGTTGTTCGGGAGGCGGGCAGAATTGCCATTTACCAATGATGGCGTTTATGCTTTTGTGGGTGACTCCCGGCCTAATAGATCGGGTTAGGTATGCAAGGACCTGGTCTCGCTGATGTTGCTTGTCTCTGTGTGGGAAGATCAAGGAATAGGGTAGTGTCTGAGTTTCTGAGGTTCAGACATTGAAGGTTCTTCATTATCGTCGCAATAGACCATGGTGTTTACTGATCATGGTGTTTATTCTTTGTTGGTGACTCCTGGCCTGATAGTTCAGTTTAGATTTGCAAGGACCTGGTCTCGTTGATGTTGCTTGTCTCTGTGTGAGAAAGATCAAGGAATTCGGTGGTGTCTGATTTTGTGAGGTTCAGACATTGATGGTTCTTCAATGGCATCGCATCAGACCATGACTCCTGGCCTGATTTTCTTTTTTTGGTTTTTTTCCTTATAGTTGGGGTTATCGTTATTGCTTGTCTTGGACTAGGTCATCTTCCTTTCTATCTGCCACCATTTCTATCTTCCTGGTGACAACATATTATGGTTTGATTGTTGTTCGTTCTTCTCTTCTGCTCAGGTTGGAGCTTATGTATTTAACTTTCTGGTTTGGATAGTAGGCTGATTTTTCTTTGGACTGGTTCCATTTTTTGTATATTTCCATATACTCTAATATAAAGTATAGTTTTTTTGCATTGTGAAAAAAAAGATATCGATTATAACAAAATTACCACGCATCCTTTGAAATCAATCCAACCAACAATTTCATAGTAAGCTTCCACACATCATTCGAGATTTTACACACAATGTCAGGAAACAATCAAATTTTAGAGTTAAAGCTTGATATCTCTTTTTGTTATCCATGTCATTATGAAAGTAGAGAGTATCTTTGTCATTTTGATTCAGCTATTCACCAGAAAATGATTTTGTCAAGATTCATTCCACCAATC
Organism: Larix kaempferi; assembly: GCA_027924585.1. NCBI lineage: Eukaryota > Viridiplantae > Streptophyta > Pinopsida > Pinales > Pinaceae > Larix > Larix kaempferi. The sequence continues at coordinate 42,640,893 of BSBM01000904.1, forward strand.
TACAAAGTAGACAACGTGTTCACTAATTCGCCAGAATATCATTGGACTATTAAATATTAGGATCTGCCACCAATATCATTCAACTGAAAACTTAGGATCTGCCACCAATATCATTCAACTGAAAACTTGTCTCCAAATCTCAATGAAGTGAGATCGGATCGCATAGATTTTGAAGGGATAGCAATGAGTAGAATTTTAGTCACCCCCTCAATTTTTTGATATAAGAAAAGAGGTTTTATTACATCGATAAGTGTTTATCTTTTAGAATTTGGGGTGGACTATCATTTATGTTTTTCATAGATTGAAGGAGGATGGTACAAGTGTATTGTCGACTCTCTCCAAGTTAATTTTATGGAAGAAGTTCAAAATTAGAAATAAACAATATATATATATATATAATAACTTGTAGCTAATGTATGGATAACTTGTAACTTATGCATGGATAACACTAAGTGATAGACAACTCATTTAACTAAAAAGGGTAATAGGTAATTGAGACATGAAAAACATGTGATTACAACTAAGCATGGAGAACAAGTAACAAATAACATTTTCATGGCACTTAACTTGTAACCTATCAATGTTGACCACCACAAATTAAGTGTGCTAGTATATATGTTTTGCAATCTTAATAAAAAATAGTAATATAAAATAACAATAACTTTAAAAAATAACATTTCATAATGCTCTAACTTGATGATAGTAGTGGTGGTTTTTAACGTTGATGACTAAGCATTTTAAATACTTTATAATTATATTGAGCTACAAGGTTATAAATGTTATTATAGTAACAAATATATTGAAATTGATATCTAATGTGAGTGTATTAAGGACAATCTTAGACAAAGTGTTTTTCATCCTCAACCTTATTAGTTTGACAAAAATAAATTCTATATACCCATGATGTTTTAGGAATTATCCAAAACCATAAATTTATATATTAATAAAAAAAAATTATATCCTAAATAACTATTAAATCTTTTGTTAACTTAATTAATTATATAAAATCTAAAATTAATAATTAAAAAAAATTAATATCTTTATTTCTTATATTCATGCATTGTAAAAACACTTTCGTAGAAACTTCTAAATAACGATACAGACTCAAAACTTCTTGTCAGAATTCACTCTTACCAAACCTCAAACTCAAATGAAACATAACTCTAATATCACTCACAAGGCATCAATACTACAGTACTTACTAAATATAAGTTTAAATCTTATTCTAATAAATTATAATTTTAATTGTTATTCTAATAAATTATAATTTTAAATCTCATTCTAATAAATTATAATTTTAAATTTTATTCTAATTCTAGTTTCAATATTTATAATTTTTTTTATTACATCGATAAGTGTATATATTTTAGAATTTGGGGCAGATTACCATCTATGTTTTCCTAGATTGGAGGAGGATGGGATAAGTGTAGTCCACATTGATTTTGATTTTATGGTCATCATTCCAAATTAGAAATAAAAAAAATTATATATATAAGAAAAGAAAAATAATGACATTTTTAACTTGTGACCTATCAGTGTTCACTAGCCACAAATTAAGTGGTCCTGCTAGTATCTTAAAATTTGGACTGGAGTATCATCTATGCTTTTTCTAGATTGAAGGAGGATGGGGAGAAATCCTTAAAAGCAATTGGTAGTTGATGCATGGATAACTCATACCTCATACATGCATGGATAACCCATAGTGATAGACAACCCATTTAACTAATAATTAACTAAGACATAGACACGAACAAGTAACAAATAACTTGTCCATAGCACTTAACTTGTCACCTATCTTCAACAACCACACGTTAAGTGGCTTTACTAATATCTATATACATTAAAGAATTACAGAAAATCTATAGTTAAAGATAGCAGCAGACGATCAGTTCAGAGACATAAATTTCTCATTAAAGCCGATCACAATGTGAGTGGTACATGATAATCAGAGCCTTTGATGAATGCAGCACAATAAGCGGCTCCAGCCGGCCGATAATAATAAATAGCATATTAGTACAGTGATTCAAATGCAAGGCGGACACGGTTGAAAAGCAATGAAAAAGTGAAAGCAACAGTTTTTACATGAGGCAGGTACTAATAAAGTCTCTCTCAAATCAAAACAATTATAGAAACAAGTACAATTTAGAGGATGGTTTTGTGAATTTCATTCCATTCTTGAAAGACCGGCATCTCAACATGTCTTGGAGCTTCAACTCAAATAAAACCGAATAATAAACAGCAATGCAGAACAATAAGCGCTCCCCGCAGGCCGATAATAATAGATAGCAATAACTCTAAAGCAATTCAAACGCGAGGCCGTAAAAAAACCATGAAAAAAGTAAAAGCAATTGTTTTGCGAATTTAACAGCGTCCACGTTATTCTCTCTTCGAACAATTATAGAAACAAGTACAATGCAAGACTTGGTTTTGTGAATTTCACAGCATCCACGTTATTCTGCAATTCTTGGAAGACCAACATGTCAAAATTTGTAGAGCTTCCAACTCAAACAAAGCTGGCGATAGAAGATCATTAACCACTCTCGCTTTAATTATGGAGTTAAATATCCAGAAGAAACTATTGTCGATAGAGGGTTATGTGATTAAAAGTGTCCCCGAGTTTAGTGAGTACATTCATGAGATGTACTCGAGGTGCCCTGGGTGGGAACCATCCACGTGAGATGCGTTAAGAACCATTTCCTCGGTTTTAAAAGCAGGTAAAAAGTATTTTTCAATCCCTCGTCTTTACTTTTTTTTTTAGAATTAAAGGAATCTACTTTAAAATTGTGTAGCTGGAACGTTTTGGTAAAGGACAAGAGTACTGTCTAGATTGATTTTATAATAGTAGTTCCAAATTAGAAATAAACAATTATAAAAAATAATTGATATCTATGCATGGATAACTAACTATGCATAAATAACTCCTAGCTTATGCATAAATAAAGATAGAGTGACACTTAACTTGTGACTTATTAATATTCACCTGCCACAAGTTAAATAGCTGTACTAGTAACATATGAATTAGATATATTAACATAAACTTGATTTCACTCATATCCACTTGTGGATTTTGAAGTTGGATCACTTTCTCAAATTTAACCATAAAATCACATAACGGGGTTTTAAGTTATGGCTACTCAATTCAATTTTGATTACTGAGTGACTACGGCCAGCCAGGAGAAAGGCCTTGCATTTGAATATCCATGTTTCTGAGTTGCTACTCCTTTGACATTTGACATTTTTCGTTGAAATGGGTGTACTGATTTTAAATTTTAAATTTTAATATTTATTTAAATAAACAAAATAATATTATGATTTTTATGATAATTTTATAAAAATTATGACAATTGTGGAATCTTCAATTATATATTATGTATGGATAATTCTTAGCTAATCAATAAATAATCAACTGTTTAGGATAGATAACTAGAAAAATGAGATAGATAAAATTATATATATATAATAACTAATTATGTATAAATGCATGAATAACTGATAAATGATGAATGAATAAAAAACAATTAGTAGCAAATAATACTTTCTGCTTTTTTCATCTACAAATAATGCAAATGTGCTACTTATAGCTGCGTTTTTCATCTACAAATAATGCAAATGTGCTACTTATAGCTGAAAATCAAGACCATAACGATAAGGAAAAGGATGCCAACTCCTTTACAACCATTCTGGTGACTATAGATGGGGAGAATTGCGCCCTCAGGAATTTCTACAGAAATTCGGTGCGTATATTAAATGCATACCATTAAGAAATTCGATGACAATGTGCGTAAATTAAATGCATACCATCAAAATAGTGTAGTATCTACTGTGAGTAGTACATGAGAAGGAATGCAGCTCAATAAGTGCCACAATCGTCTAAAGCAATTCAGATGCAATGAGTAGTACATGATAACGAATGCAGCTCAATAAGTGGCACAATCCTCTAAAGCAATTCAGATGCAATTGACATGCCAGGGTTTAAAAGCAATGAAAAAATGAAAGCAGTAATATTTATTTAACAATTGTTTATGAAGGTGTAAGGGAATGGGGGCACAATGTAAGAAAGAACCGTTGGCAAGAGTTCATTATCTCCAGGTGGAGAAAGAGAGATATGGCAATATAAATACATACAGGTAGATACTGAGTGTATGTTGCCTTATCTAAATTCACCAGATGCATTTTAAGTAATGCCTCGTTCATGTAATGCGGTATTTTCCGTATCATAAATTGTGTAAGCTAATTGAATCCTTTATTTCGGCCATGGAGTTAATAAAAGGAACAACTCAAATAAAATGGACTGTTTGGAGCTAGGTTGCACAATTGTTTATGAAGGTGTAAAGTAACATGGAAAGGGGAAAATAGCATAAAGTAATGTAGATGGGATGGTAGTACCGGAACACAATATAAAATGAAAGATTGGAAATTTGATTAGGTGAAATGTTAATGAGTTATTATGGTACATTTTAATTTTAATGTGGTACATTTTAATTTTATGTTCTTAATAATATTTATGTGAAAGTACATTACAAATTATATTATTGTTTTTATATTATTGTGTTTATGAGAAATCAATATGGTGATTATAATGTAATTGAAAGTTTGTCAAATATGCATTTACAAAGATATTTATCAATGTAAAGAAAATTTTTAAAAATTGAAAACGCTAAAATTTTATTGGAGCAAGAAATTCCAAGGTTTATAATGGGTGAATTTTACCATCTGCATCCACAAGACTGATTACATCCATGAGACTCTATTATGATGGATGTTTATGACAAGGACTTGCATCTTTCTTGCTAAATTGGAGTTGACTCATTTTGGGGATGAAGGTCTTTTGGATACAAGGTATTTCAAATAATTTTTTGTTTGCTTTCAACAACAACACTTTCTTGCTAAATTGGAGACAACACACTTTGAAAATGAAGGTATTTTGAAAACAAGGTATTTCAAATCATAGTAACATAATTCAATTAGAAATTATGAACTAATTCAAATTCATTGAATATTAGTTGTAGTTGTAATAGAGATACAAATTCTTACTAATGGAAAATTAAATTTTGAAAACCAATTAAAAAAAACTTTAGTTATTTAAACACTATATAAGAGAAATACTATTCAATATCATATTTTCTTATTAAAATAATTATTAGTATTATATTTTTTCATTACCTATTTTGAAATTTAATTTATGAATATTAATTATAATCAATATAGATATTGAGATGACCATTGGTTGTAGCTTGGGTGGTTGGGAGGAATAATTGTTTCCCTCCCCACCCAGGTTCAATTCGGTTTGTAGAGAACACTTGAAAATTTTAATGTCAATAGTCTCATTAAAAAAAATTGAATATTAATAAAAAAATATGAAAAAAACAACATATTTAATTTCTAACTAATATCATAAATTTTTATTAAAGAACACCATAAGCTTTATGCTTTAATATTAATTGTAAAAATACATCAAAATTATTATAACAAGTCAACATTGTAAAAAACTTTTCTTTTTTATCTCACTTTTTGTTTCAATGGTTATCTGAAAAGTGTAGTGAAATATTTCATGTTGAAATTTGTTTCAAGGTCCATATCAAAGTTCATTTAATGATTCTTAAGATTGTTATCATAGTGAAATCTCTCAACTTTCATATCAAAGTCTTGATGTGAATTTATCTTAAAAATTATCTTAAGAAGCAACTTAAAATATGTTTAAAGATGCTCAAGGTTTCTCTTAGAATTATTCAATGTTTTAATGCTCATGTCACGCCTTTTTTATAGATTCATCTATGAAATTATTCCAAGATCCATCTCATAATATGTCTGGAGATGCTAATGAATGGTTTTAGAATTTATTTTCTCGAAGTTTATCTCAACATTGTATTGTAGATTCACTTCATATATTATTTCAAGAACAATCTCAAAAACCATTTGAAGATTCTTAAGATTGGTGTCAAGTTTCATTGTATTAGCATAAATCATTTTAAAATTCGACTAAAATTGTTTAAGTTTTGTCATAGGAATCTTATCTTAGAGTTCATCTCATAATTCTCATATTCATCTCAGAATTTGTTTCAAGGTCCATCTTATAATTCATATCAAATTGCAAATGGTCACTTATGTGGATGGTTCCCTATGCTCTAAGCTCGGTCATAACTACATATAAGTGCAAGATCTAACATTGTCACAAACCCAAATTTGTGAGTTAGTAATTCAGTGAATTTTAAAAAATTTAGTAAAACTCAAGATCTTTGCATCGATAAAAGATGATTAATTAAATATAATTATCATTATTAAAACCTTGCTTGTCGACACAAAGGTCTTCTATACTTACACAAGTCAACCTAACTATCATTTTACAAAATATCTATACAACTCTTGGTATCTCTTTTGGAAAAACTATACACGATTCTTATTGAACTCCAAAGACTTCCTAAGGATAAGATATGATATAAACTACTTCTCTTTATTTAATCTTAAGTGTCATACATTCCCTTGAATAGTATTTTAGGACTAAAAATTAACAAAGAAGATTATCACTCTACTTTTATGGATTTGCATCCACTATAAAATATTTTATTCTATAAGCATCACTATATTACTATAAAATTTTATCATTTGTCCCACATTAACTCTTATATACCTAACCAATTCCTTCTATATTTCTTATACAATTATAAGTAAAAGGAAACAATACATTGTACACCATACTTTCCCATAGTCAAGCAAATTGATAACATAAAAAATACTCTATCTAACATATTCATCTTAGTTCACATTCGAATATTACTAACTTGAATGTATTCACTCATCATATAGATTACCAATATCAAGGAAAAATAAATCACATAAGACGCATCCAAAAGAGAGGATGAAATATACATATAAACTTTCAATATATATATATATATATATGAACAAGCAATCCACAAAGTACACATATAAACAAGATACCAAAGATAACGTGGTTCACCCAACCTAGGGCTACATCCACAAAAGTTGTCATATATTGCATTATTTATCCAATACAAAGGATTTAAATTCTGCAACACAGTTGCTGTCGTATTTTCTTCCACTTTCTCATAGACACTCTCATCGAGAGTATTTCTCAGATATTTCAACGCTAATCTCTTTTTATAACAGGGATCTATAACTATCAACAGAGTTCTTTTAAACATTCATGCTAATGTCATTATAATTAAATAGATCTACGATAACATAACAAAGAGATTTTCTGAGTTTGCATTCTTTAAAAGATTCTTCCTCTGTTTATCACGACAAAAAGTCAACAACTGAGTTTGCACTTCACTAAGATCGTCCAGAGGTCGTGGTTGCACATACTATATACAAAGGTAGGGAAAACATATAACCTATACATAGGAATAATCCCAAAGGCTATGGCAGTATACATATAAGTATAAGTAAATCCCCTCAGGAATAAAACCAACTCTGTGGCAGCGTAACCAAAGAATACTATGGCATAATATATATACTCGGAATTCCAACATAGATCTATTCCTAGTAGTTTAGCTAATTACAACAGCTGATATTTAAGGACTTGACAGAGCTCGATGTTACAGTTCCTAAGTTAACCTTGACAACATAGTTTTTAAGGGTTCCGTCAGAGTTTAATCTAAAGATTAACAGAACGTTATCAAAGTAGAAGTAAAGCTACTGGTTTTTAAGTTATGCATTATCCCTTTTCTAGAAATTCCCCAAACGTGAACTGCAGAGTAAAAAAAATGTAAAAATGGATCTCTCTAATTCTGCAGTAATCTCGCCACATAGGCGTTGTTCTCTTCCTACAACAACTACGAAATCAAAACCATGCACAGATATAGAAAGGTTTTGACTCAGTAAGGAGTCGAACACCAATCACCGCCAAACTTTGTTAGCATGGGCCGTAATCCAAACTAAAACAATTTTATACAAGAAGCAAAGTAGATATAGAGAACGATAAAATAATACAACGAACATCTATTTGGGAAAACGTTGATATCACTCACCAAATGCCCTTGATGCTGATATGGATATACCCTCCTTCCAGAAATTCAAATACTAGCATATAAAAATATAAACATCTAACTAAAAACAGAAAAAGTGTCCAGCTACCACCACCCGTCCCATCCCTTAACGCTAACACGACAACAATCCCCCAATGTATTTTTCCTTCGATGGAGTTAAGAATGCACACCAAAATCTGCTAACTACCTCAAATTACAGGGCGCGAAGACAACGCAAATGGAGATCGAGCTTCCAGATAGCTCTCCTTTCCCCATTTTGCACACAGCAACTGTAGCATCCCTAAATTCCATAAAATTTAGAATTTTTTCAATGTAGCATTTAACGCTTAAACTTACTGTGTGGTATTATTTTGCGTCCTTATAAAAATGAAATTATAGTTCTACATTTAAAATATTATGGATGTTTCAGCTATATCTTTATAATACTTATGTTGTTGCTTAGACAAATATCAATGTTTATAAACACTAACTGTTGTTCTTCTTTTGACAATGAAAGGGGTCCTAAAGGTACCCCAAGGCTTACTTAGCATCCATGCTAAAGCAATTGAACCTTCCTTTTCGAAGATGACACGTAAGGATGACCCATCAGATCCAGTAGTACATGTATAATGTATAATGTACTTTTAGTTAGCCTTCAAAGGTTTTGTGTAAATTTCTAAGGTACTTATAAAGTGACTCTTCTAAAGTTTATAGCTGTAAGTTATACATTACATGCGTTTCCTTGTTTAATGTTAGTAACAGAGTATCATAGCCTTAGTTTTGAATAAAAAGCGCTACAATTATTTGTCACAAGGAAAACTTGTCTTTACGTAACATAGGCTAAAAACATAACACCTTACAATCATAAATCTTGTATACTATATGCAAAATTTCTATGTAATTCCCATAGCATGAAACTATATACAAATTTCATGTAATTCTTATTATCATACAAACTATATGCAATTTGTCATATAGTTTTCCATAACATATAAACTATATGCGATGGTTTAGGCAATGGTCCTATGTACAAATTAATATAACAGGTTGTGAGCAATGTCGTGACCCTTGTAAACCATATGATAGATACCTAGTGAATTGATACCACCATACGAATTAATACTTACCCTAAGATCTAAATCATGACAGGTTTACAATACAACAACGTAGCGAGGTGTGAAAAGGTTCGGTATTAATGTTATAGTGGAAACTATGCTGGCAGGCACTCGCATCCCATCTTGGCATTTAATGCTCCTATCAACCACACTCTTGGAAGAACTCGATGGCTGCCAACGTGGTGTTTAACACATGAAGGCTTGGTGAGCCAACAGTTGACGGGGTCGAGTTGTACACGTTTTTAATGGAGGTTATCCTAACTAGTCTCCACGGTGGCAATAGTTAATAAATGTGGTTTTAATGTGGTTGATGCTTTGAATCACGATGTGTTGTGAAGTAAGATAACCACCGTTGATCTTATGACAATCTCAGGATTTGGGACTTAACCCTAAAAACTTCACTAAGTCTCAGAGTTATTGTTACCTGGGCATTCACTGTGTCAGAAGGTGGTTCTAGGGAGAGGTTGACCAGCCCACGTGCTTGTAGGGTTTTGTTAACTGGTTCTGTTAGAGCTATTCCCCAGATTCGATACTGAGACCGAGACATGCAATCCTGTTACTTGCTATATGATAAGAGCCGAACTATGGTATGGTAGTTCTCTGCATTGTTTTGATATTTGAAAAAGCTCAGGAGAGTATCACGCTGGTAGTAGTAGTGTTTGGCTTTTGAACACTGGTTCTTTAAGGGCACCTTCCTTAGTTTCAATCCACGACCTGCAGTGAAGGGTTGGTAGTTTTCATTGTTTAAAGGTCGAACTAGTTACTGCAGATGTAATAAAAACACTCATCAACAAGTTGTATGTGACTCTAGGTTTCGAGCCTGTTGTGGAAGTTGTTGGTTTCGACCTTCGTTTTTTTTTGGTAGTGTAAAGGTAATGTCTTCTTCAAAACTTTTGTTTATAAGCAAGCACCGGCAATGTTGTAAAATTGGTAATTAAGTTTAACAACTTTTTTTTTTTTATTTGCAGGTGCTTTCACTTACAGGGTTCCATGCTCCAATTAAGTGGGAACTACTGCATAAAAGTGGTAAGTCTCGGTGGTTTCCCTTTGTGGATTCTCCTAGAAACTGTTGGTTGTGTTTGAAAATGGTTGGAGCTTTCGTTTTCTGAGAAAATGGTCGATGTTGCAAAGCTTCCATTCTATAGGCAACATAGGGAGGATGAATCCTCGACCTACCCTTAAAATGTATTCTACAGTTTTACTGCTCGTCTAAATGTAATACATGTTTAACAGGGTTTTAACCCTCGACTACTGATAAATAAAAAGAGTTCGGCTTAAGGTTTTTATACTGTGTCTGTAAACAATGTTTTGTATCAAAGGTTGTCAAAGTCCGTTGTTTTTTTGGTTATGGCCGAGACCCAAAACTTAATATTTTACTTTGAAACTTTGGAACCCTAACCTAACCGGTTGAGGAAGTGATTTGGAAATGTTGAAAGTCAGACTTGAAAAAGTAACCTAGCTTCGTGTTCTTAAATGATTCAGTTGCTGTTAATGTTTTCAATGGAAAAGTAATGGTACTGTCTAATGTTGATGTTTTTAATGTTTCTTTTGTTTTCGAACTATTGTGTGATTAAGATGGCTAAAAGCCAAAGATTTGAATGAAGTAATGAGAAGTTAAAAAATCTTAATCCTGTAGATTCAATGGTAGCTTTTGAAAGTCTTGGGTTATCGATCCTATGAACTGATTCTCAAACTTGTTCATTTATTTGATTCGATTAAAACTATGGTTATGAATGTGTCACAAAACTTAATGTTGTCTGGTTCTCTGTTAAGGGTTTCAAACCCTCGTCTGTTATGTTTAAAAAAAAATCTCCTAAGAACTCTACCATGGATAGATTATTTGATTTACTAAAGGTTGAAATAAGAAAACTAGGGTTGTGATACTAAGATTTTTATCCTACAAAAGAAAGGCTTTGAAATATGACTGCAGTTTGTTAATGAAATCAAAATAAAAGTTATAAATATAATAGATGATAAAGTACTATACAGCTATGCTATTGTAGGCAGAAGATAAGAGTCTAATTTAAAATATACATGCTTAATAGTACTTCTGTGTATTTATAAATGTTTATTTTTGCAGCTGTAAAAATGTCGATGAAAGGAAATAAATGAAAATTGTAATACTATACTGCTTTTTAGAATAATGAAATGAGAATGTATAGTTTAATTTCTGGAAGGAAATAAATGACCTGAAGTAAAACCCTAGTCTTTGTACAGAGTTGCAATGATCACTTCTATTACTCTATAAAAGAAAATATTATATTGATTGTAATAAGAAATACTATAGTATTTCCGAGGTCTTGATATGTATAGTTTATACGCAGAATACCACTAGTAGGGGATATTAAAAAAAGAAAACTCAACAATATTAATCTATCCATTCATTCGTCATTCTACCTATCATTCATCTATCTTAATTTTACCTCTCTATACTAGAGTACGATGCAGAAAACAGTATGGGGAAAAATGCGGGGAAGGCATTATTTCTATCATTTCATCTAATCTAATCATTATTCTACAATTTCATAACTACACCAGAATTCAACATTTACTTCTGCATAATGATACTAACAATTTAAACTAATGAATACTTAATCAGTACTTTCAGAAAATAATTTAACTACTTACAACAGAGAAAACAAGTAGAACCTGTAACTGTAGATAGGACCGACAAACACCCAAGGAGGCTTGTTCCTCCTAACCTTCTCCAAAAGAAGCAGCCAATCTACTTGCCTCCTTTGGACCCCCAAGCCTGTTCACTGAACCACTAGGTAGAGGATTCTGTGTAGAAGCAAGGCACTCAGTAATGTAACTTCTGCACTCAATATTATAACTTCTGCACTCAATAGTGTAACTTCTGCACTCAGTAGTATAATAGGCAAACTTACACCATGATCAAAAACTCAGCATATCCTCTCATTGAATCTCTTGGGTGCAAGCACAGCAAAACCCCAAGGTAAATTTACTCGTCAGGAAAAGTGATGAACCTTAGTCCACAATTCAATGGCTGTTTTAAAGATTGCCTAGGTCTTAATGGTCAGTTTTCAATAAATGAGCCTCAAGCTCTAGTCCAACCTTCCAGGGCACTATGACCACATTTCAAGGGAGTTGTCCCATACCAACAACTAGTTAGTTGCATCATGATGCTGCCACTTGTCCATTTCCTTCTACCCGAGATTCCATTCCACCTAGTGGGTCAGTAAACACTTTTCCAATATAAAATATTGTGCAAATTACAGTCATCCTTGGACACTTGTCCAATATAGAACTTTACAATAAAATTTAACATAATGTTCCCAACATAAAGTGTTTTTTAGCAAAAAGGGTATGTTACAAACACCCCCACTTAAGCCAACATCGTCCTCGATGTTGCTTATTCTTCATTAGATCCTTCATGGAACAGAACTATATATGCTTCCCTCATATTACTTTCCAGTTCCCAGGTAGCTTCATCAGGGCTAAGGTGCTTCCATTGCACCTTTACCTGCCCTATGCTGCGATTCTGAAGCATAATTCCCCTCCTGTCGAGGATACAGTCTGGCTCCACCTAAAAATCTCCTTCGGGTTCTACCTGTATGTCCTTGCAATTCAGCACATGAGTAGCATCGTGCACATACTTCTTTAAAACAGATACGTGAAAAACATTATGGATATTTAAGTTAGATGGTAATGCTAACTGATATGCAACCGGTCCAATCCTTGATAGGACTTCAAATGGACCGTAGTACCTTGGTGCTAGTTTAACACAACTCCCAAGCTTCAAATAACTTTTCTTGGGTTTTACCTTTACAAACACATGATCTCCAACCTGAAACTCTCTTTCAGTGCGTTTCAGATCTGCATAACTTTTTTCCTATCTTGTGCAACTTTTAAGTTGCTTTGTACCTATTTCATGGTTAGCTCCATTTCCTTTAAAAAATCTGGTCCTAACATCAATCTATCAATAGCATTATCCCAAGATATAGGAGTGCTACACTTTCTTCCATATAAAATTTCAAATGGACTAAACTTAGCAGATGCTTGATAATGATTATTGTATGCAAATTCTACTAAATGTAAATAATCTTCCCACTTAGATGGCTGATCTTTGACATACATTCTTAGCATGTCTTCTAAAATTTAATTTACCCTTTCTATTTGACCATCAGTTTGTGGGTGGAAAGAAGTGTTGAAATTCAGTTTAGTGTTTAAACCTTTAAACAATGCTGTCCAAAATTTTCCAGTGAACTTGGAATCTCGATCAGAAATAATTACCTTTAGAATCCCGTGCAAGCGAAAAATTTGCTTCATAAACACCTCTACAATGTTAGGAGCTTTAAAAGTAGTTTTGATAGGAATAAAATGAGCAGCCTTACTTAATTTATCCAGAACAACCATTATCGAATCATTCTGTTTTTTTATTCTTAGGAAAACCTGTAATAAAATCAATACTTATAATTTCCCATTTCCATTCCGGAATTGGAAATGGTTGTAATAGTCCAGCTGGGTGTTGATGCTCAGCCTTCATAGTCTGACATTCAAAACACCTAGCTATATACTCAGCCACTTCATTCTTCATGTGGGGCCAAAAGCAATCCTTTCTTAACATAGTTATCATTTTCTAATAACCAGGGTGTCTCGAATAAGGACTTTTATGAACTTCATCCAAAATCAGTAGCTTAACTTTTGACGCATTAGGTACAAAGATCATGTTTTTATAAATCAAGAAACCTTTTTCATTAATGCTGTAATATGTTATCAAATTTTCAGATAAATTTTCAGCAACTTTAGCATGCAATTTTTTATCATTCTTATCTTGCTTAATTCCTTCTTCGATCTAGTTTTCCAGATCTGTCTTAAACGTGCTGATTGCTACCACAAAACTTAATTTGGCATTTCTGCTCAAGGCATCAGCAACTTTGTTTTCTTTTCCCTTAATGTGTTTAATCTCGAAATCTTACTCGCTAAGGAAAGTTAGCCATCTAGCTTTCCTTGCGTTAAGATTTGTTTGATCCAACAAGTACTTTAAGCCCTTATTATCTGTCATTAGTATAAAATTTCTTCCAATCAAGTGATGGCGCCACATTTTTAGTGTATGTATCACGGCTGTCAACTCAAGATCATAAGTTGCATAATTCTTTTCATGAATTTTTAATTTCCTTGACTCAAAAGCAATGGCATGAACTTCTTGAGTTAAGACCCCTCCAAGTCCATCGTTGCATGAATCAGTGCATACAACAAAATCCTTATTGGGATCAGCAATTTTAAAATTTGTGCAGTGGTTAATAATTCTTTTAACTTATTAAAGCTTTCTTGACACTTTTGATCCCATACGAATTTCTTCCCTTTCTTCTGCAAAGAGGTGATGGGATTAGCAATTCTAGAGAATCCTTCGATAAACTTTCTGTAGTAACCTGTTATCCCCATGAATGACCGTACGTCAGTTACATCTTTAGGGACAGGCCATTCGTTAATTTCTTTTATCTTATCAGGGTCGACATAAATTCCACCTTTAGATATTATGTGACCTAAGTACTGTATTTTATCTTTATAAAAGTCACACTTACTGAACTTAGCATAAAGCTGATGTTCTCTTAAAACTTGTAGAATTATTCTTCAGTGTTCATCATGTTCTTCTTTAGTTTTTGAGTAAATTAAAATATCATCAATGAACACAACTACAAACTTATCCAAGTACTTATGCAGAATGTTGTTCATTAAACACATGAAAACTGCCGGTGTGTTAGTTAGCCCAAAAGGCATAACTACGAACTCGTAGTGTCCATAACGAGTTCTGAAAGCTATTTTGAATATGTCTTCGTCTTTTATTCTAAATTGATGATATCCAGACCTTAAATCAATTTTAGTAAATATCTCTGCTCCGCGTACCTGATCAAATAGATCGTCTATATGGGGCAAGGGATATCGATTTTTAATGGTCATTTTATTAAGTTGACAGTAGTCTATGCATAGTCGCATGGTACTGTCCTTCTTCTTAACAAAAATAATTGGTGCTCCCCAAGGAGACACACTTGGCCTTATGTAGTTTTTATCTATTAATTCCTTCAGCTGAGATTTTAATTCATTTAATTCCAGAATATTCATTATGTAAGGAGCCTTTGAGTTTGGTACCGCACCCGGTACTAACTCAATGGTGAAATCAAGTTCCCTTTTCGAAGGTAATCCTGGAATTTCTTTCGGGAATACATCAGAAAAGTCCTTAAGAACAGGTAAATCCTCCAGTTTTTCTTTATCTTCTTTAGATGAACATCGGTCATTAATAACATTAACGGCAAACATTTTACAACCCTTTCTTGCATCTCTTTTTACTTGTAAAGCATAAATTTGTCTTACTGAAATCTTCCTATGAATTCCTTTTACTGTTTCAGTAATACCTTCGTTATTCAAACAAGTAAAATATTTCTCATAACAATTAAGTACTACTCTATGTTGTTCAAGCCATTCCATGCCAATCAACAAGTCATATGACCCTAATGGTAAAACATTCATATTAACTTGCAATCTCAGTTGACTCATAAACACTTCACAATTTTTGACAAAATCTATAACCTTTCTTTTAGTGCCTGTTGCAAGCTGAACTAACCATGAATTATCAAATTTTCTACTTTTCACTAAAGCAGGTGAAATGTAACTCAAATTTGCACCTGGATCTATCAGAATGGAAATAGATTTGTTTTGTATCATACCTTCAATTTTGACCATAGATGTTTGATGGTCTGCTTGATGATTTTTCAGCACTATATTTATTCTGGGCATTTCTCTTGCTACATCTCCAATTGTAGGTTCTTCTTGCATAGTGTGAATGTTGTTGACCGCCCTTCTGTTGCGTGGGCAATCAACTTTCTTATGTGTTCCACCGCAATCAAAACACTTCAAGGGTCCCTTATGTTCAACATATCTAGTGTTGTTATTATTATTAGGTATATTCCTTGCCGTAGTAAAATTTTGTGGTGCATTACCCCTGTAGTTATTATTACTTGGAAAATTTCTATGATTAAAAATTTTCTTAAAACTTCCAGAATTATGATGAAAATTCTTCTTTTTATGATCAAAATGATTAGACTTATTACTCTTCCAACCAGTTGTTCCTTCTCTTTTCCTGTTTTGATCAAAACAAAAATTAGCTTTCCTCATAGCCCCTTCCAAAGTGGATGGGTTATCATACTAGATCCTGTCTTTTATGTTGAAAGGTAGACAACTTAGAAACCTTTGTACCTTAGGCTTCTCTTCGACCATGTAAGGTACATACCTCAGCAAGCTAAGGAACTTGCTGCACAACTCTTTCATGTTCATAGTACCCAATTTTAAATCATAAAACTCTTTTGACTTATCTTCATAGTACTATTCTGACAAGAACTTTTTCTTAAATAAAGTTTTAAACATACTCCAGGTTATGTTTCTTTCTTTTATGCTCTTAATTCTTTTAAGATCCTACCACCAAATATATGCCTTTCTAGTCAAATTGTAAATAGCCATCTTGGATTTTAACTGATAAGAGTAATCGTAAATATTAAAATACTTCTTCATTCCAGAGAGCCATTGTTCAGCTGTCTCACCTTTTTCATTTTCTCCATTAAAGGTTGGTGGCTTAATCTTTTTAAATTCTCCAGTAATCTGTTCATGATGCTTATTTTTCCTCTTTTTTGAACAGCAATCACTGTCACTGCTGTCATGATCAGAATTACAATTAATTTGATCAGATTCAGATGAAGAGTAACTATTACTTTTACCATTCTTTGCTTTCTTGTGTTTATGTTTGTGGGACATTGTACCAGAATCAGATTTCACTTTTGATTTCCTACCTCTTTCTTCATTATGACAATTCTCCATCAAAATCCGATTTAACTCTTCTTGCGCCTTCAAAATACGTTCATTCTCTTCTTTAATAGTTCTTACCTCAGATTTTAAATCTTTTAGAGTACGTAGAAGTTCAAAAGACTGATTATTTAATTCAACATATATTCCTTCATGATTATTATTATTATTATGTTCGTTATGAGGAGATCTGTTTTCTGTTGATTCCTCCGGTATTTCCATACCTGTAAATTAAATGTCAACATATATATTCCTTCATGATTATTATTATTATTATGTTCGTTACGAGGAGATCTGTCCTCTGTTGATTCCTCCGATATTTCCATACCTGTAAATTAAATGTCAAACTATTTTGTACAGAAACAAAATTAAAATAAAAGTTAGTAACATAAAATTTCTAGTTTTCATTTTATGTTTTGCGCACGTGAGCCTATTTCAGGGCTAGAGTTTGAACTGCACTCTGATACCACATGAAACATCCCTAAATTCCATAAAATTAAAAAAAAATTCAATGTAGCATTTAATGCTTAAAGTTACTGTGCAGAATTATATTTAATGCCTTTATGTTGTCATATTTGAAATGAATGTTTCTAACAATCATACACGGCATTATTTTGCATCTTGATAAAAATGAAATTATAGCTCTACATTTAAAATACTATGGATGTTTCAGCTATATCTTTATAATACTTATGTTGTTGCTCAGACAAATATCAATGTTTATAAACACTAACTGGTGTTCCTCTTTTGATGATGAAAGGGGTCCTAAAGGTACCCCGTGGCTTACTTATCATCCATGCTAAAGCAATTGAACCTTCCTTTTCGCAGATGACAGGTAAGGATGACCCATCAGATTCAGTAGTACATGTATAATGTATAATGTACTTTCAGTTAGCCTTCAAAGGTTTTGTGTAAGTTTCTAAAGTACTTATAAAGTGACTCTTCTAAAGTTTATAGTTGTAAGTTATACATTACATGCGTTTCCTTGTTTAATATTTGAATGAGGTAACAGAGTATCATAGCCTTAGTTTTGAATAAAAAGCGCTACAATTATTTGTCACAAGGAAAACTTCTCTTTACGTAACATAGGCTAAAAACATAACACCTTACAAACATAAATCTTGTATACTATATGCAAAATTTCTATGTAATTCCCATAGCATGAAACTATATACAAATTTCATGTAATTCTTACTATCATACAAACTATATGCAAGTTGTCATACAGTTTTCCATAACATATAAACTATATGCGATGGTTTAGGAAATGGTCCTATGTACAAATTAATATAACAGGTTGTGAGCAATGTCATGACCCTTGTAAACCATATGATAGATACCTAGTGAATTGATACCACCATACGAATTAATACTTACCCTAAGATCTAAATCATGACAGGTTTACAATACAACAACATAGCGAGGTGTGAAAAGGTTCGGTATTAATGTTATAGTGGAAACTATGCTGGCAGGCACTCGCATCCCATCTTGGCATTTAATGATCCTATCAACCACACTCTTGGAAGAACTTGATGGCCGCCAACGTGGTGTTTAACACATGAAGGCTTGGTGAGCCAGGAGTTGACGGGGTCGAGTTGTAGAAGTTTTTAATGGAGGTTATCCTAACTGGTATCCACGGTGGCAATAGTTAATAAATGTGGTTTTAATGTGGTTGGTGCTTCAAATTACGATGTGTTGTGAAGTAACATCACCACCATTGATCTTATGACAATCTCGGGCTTTGGGACTTAACCCTAAAAACTTCACTAAGTTTCAGAGTTATTGTTACCTGGGAATTCACTGTGTTAGAAGGTGGTTCTGGGGAGAGGCCGACCAGCCTGCGTGCTTGTAGGGTTTTGTTAACTGGTTCTGTTAGAGCTATTCCCCAGATTCGATACTGAGACCGAGAGATGCAATCCTGTTACTTGCTATATGATAAGAGCCGAACTATGGTATGGTAGTTCTCTGCATTGTTTTGATATTTGAAAAAGCTCAGGAGAGTATCACCCTGGTAGCAATAATGTTTGGCTTTCGAATGCTGGTTCTTTAAGGGTGCCTTCCTTAGTTTCAATCCACGACCCGCAGGGAAGGGTTGGTAGTTTTCAGTGTTTAAAGGTCGAACTAGTTACTACGGATGTAATAAAAACACTCATCAACGAGTTGTATGTGACTCTGGGTTTTGAGCCTGTTGAAGAAGCTGTTGGTTTCGACCTTTGTTTTTTTTTGCAGTGTAAAGGTAATGTCTTCTTCAAATCTTTTGTTTATAAGCAAGCATCGGCAATGTAGTAAAATTGGCACTTAAGTTTAACTGCTTTTTTTTATATTTGCAGGTGCTTTCACTTACAGGGTTCTATGCTCCAGTTAAGTGGGAACTACTACGTAAAAGTGGTAAGTCTTGGTGGTTTCCCTTTGTGGATTCTCCTAGAAACTGTTGGTTGTGTTTGAAAATGGTTGGAGCTTTCATTTTCTGAGAAAATGGTCGATGTTGCAAAGCTTCCATTCTGTAAGCAACATAGGGAGGATGAATCCTCGACCTACCCTTAAAATGTATTCGACAGTTTTACTTCTCATATAAATGTAATACATGTTTAACAGGGTTTTAACCCTCAACTACTGATAAATAAAAAGAGTTCGGCTTAAGGTTTTTATACTGTGTCTGTAAACAATGTTTTGTATCAAAGGTTGTCAATGTCTGTTGTTTGTTTTGGTTATGGCCGAGAGCCAAAACTTAATATTTTACTTTGAAACTTTGGAACCCTAACCTAACCGGTTTAGGAAGTGATTTGGAAATGTTGAAAGTCAAACTTGAAAAAGTAACCTAGCTTCGTGTTCTTAAATGATTCAGTTGTAGTTAACGTTTTCAATGGAAAAGTAATGCTACTATCTAATGTTGATGTTTTTAATGTTTCTTTTGTTTTCGAACTGTTGTGTGATTAAGATGGCTAAAAGCCAAAGATTTGAATGAAGTAATGAGAAGTTAAAAAATCTTAATCCTGTAGATTCAATGGTAGATTTTGAAATTCTTGGGATATCGATCCCGTGAACTGATTCTCAAACTTGTTCATTTATTTGATTCGATTAAAACTATGGTTATGAATGTGTCACGAAACTTAATGTTGTGTGGTTCTCTGTTAAGGGTTTCAAACCCTTGTTTGTTATATTTACAAAAAAATCTCCTAAGAACTCTGCCATGGATAGATTATTTGATTTACTAAAGGTTGAAATAAGAAAACTAGGGTTGTGATACTAAGATTTTTATCCTACAAAAGAAAGGCTTTGAAATATAACTGCAGTTTGTTAATAAAATCAAAATAAAAGTTATAAATATAATAGATGATAAAGTACTATACAACTATGCTATTGTTGGCAGAAGATAAGAGTCTAATTAAAAATATACATGCTTAATAGTACTTCTGTGTATTTAGAAATGTTTATTTTTGCAGCTGTAAAAATGTCAATGAAAGGAAATAAATGAAAATTGTAATATTATACTGTTTTTGAGAATAATGAAATGAGAATGTATAGTATAATTTCTGGAAGGAAATAAATGACCTCAAGTAAAACCCTAGTCTTTGTATAGAGTTGCAATGATTACTTCTATTACTCTATAAAAGAAGATATTATATTGACTGTAATAAGAAATACTATAGTATTTCCCAGGTCTTGATATGTATAGTTTATACGCAGAATACCCCTAGTAGGGGATATTAAGAAAAGAAAACTCAACAATATTAATCTATTCATTCATTCGTCATTCTACCTATCATTCATCTATCTTAATTTTACCTCTCTATACTAGAGTATGATACAGAAAACAATATGGGGAAAAATTCAGAGAAGGCATTATTTCTATCATTTCATCTAATCTAATCATTATTCTACAATTTCATAACTACACCAGAATTAAACATTTACTTCTGCATAATGATACTAACAGTTTAAACTAATGAATACTTAATCAGTACTTTCAGAAAATAATTTAACTACTTAGAACAGAGAAAACAAGTAGAACCTGTAACTGTAGATAGGACCGACAAACACCCAAGGAGGCCTGTTCCTCCCAACCTTCTCTAGAAGAAGCAGCCAATCTACTTGCCTCCTTTGGACCCCCGAGCCTGTTCACTGAACCACTAGGTAGAAGTTTCTGTGTAGAAGCAAGGCACTCAATAATGTAACTTATGCACTCAATATTATAACTTCTGCACTCAATAGTGTAACTTCTGCACTCAATAGTATAACAGGAAGACTTACACCATGATAAAAAACTCATCATATCCCATCATTGAATCTCTTGGGTGCAAGCACAGCAAAACCCCAAGGTAAATTTCCTTGTCAGGAAAAGTGATGAACCTCAGTCCACAATTCAATGGCTCTTTTAAAGATTGCCTAGGTCTTTAGTGGTCAGTTTTCAATAAATGAGCCTCAAGCTCCAGTCCAACCTTCCAGGGCACTATGACCAGATTTGAAGGGAGTTGTCCCATACCAACAACTAGTTAGTTGCATCATGATGCTGCCACTTGTCCATTGCCTTATACCCCGGATTCCATTCCACCTAGTGGGTCGGTAAACACTCTTTCAATAGTCTCCTTAAGTGTTTGTCTCCTATTTAATTTATTTAATAATAAAATATTGTGCAAATTACAGTCATCCTTCCTTGGACACTTGTCCAATATAAAACTTTACAATAAAAGTTAACATAATGTTCCCAACAAAAAGTGTTTTTCAACAAAAAGGGTATGTTACAACAACTTCGTAAGAATCTAGGTAGTCCTTCCATACTCAGAAAGAGCACCCCCTTTCTCCTCGAATACTGTCCCTTAAGACGGATCTCCTGCTCGCGGTGGTAGGGAGTCGTGGCTTTTCCAATGGGACAAGTGGCGTGATAAGTAAATCGGATGCTTTTATCAATGGGGACAGATGGTAGCGAAATAAGAAGTTGATGTGCTCCGCAGGGATCGTTTGCCAAATGGCAGCTCGACTAGCTCCACGATGTACACATGAAGGAGACAACTCCTTTATAAAGCTCATCTATATTCCCCACTCCTAATTGATAAGCAAAAGTATATAGTTCTCTCATTTTTTTAGGGAGTATTCATATGATGCATACCTCTAACAATAAATACTCTCTTTGTATTTATCCTTTTAGTGATGGTAGGCCTTCTTTCGTAAAATGGAAGTTTAAATAATGACATATATATATATATATATTAGATGTTTCATACATGTATGTACAAATATATATATATATATGGGCGGGCGCACGAAGATGGTCCCCAAATTCGTTGCAATGGGGACACGCTAGCGGAAAAAGAAAATGATGCGTACGCACCTAAGGCAGCGCGCACGCGCCTTGGTTTGGTCCCCAAATTCGTTGCAATGGGGACGCGCTAGCGGAAAAAAAAATGATGCATATGGACGTAAGGCAGCGTGCACGCACCGCTAGGTTCGGTACCGAACCGAGGCACGTGCACATAACTGGCGCATGCACGCAAATGTGGCACGCATGTGCCTCTGTTAAAAAAAAAAAAACAGAACACAATTTCCCCATTGTTATATTTGGCCGATCGCGACCTCCACCCCGCATGCACGTCGATTGAACCACCCAAGAACACCCACAAACTCACCAACACATCGATTCATAGGTAAATATCAAGTTTTTTTTTCATTTTATTCATTCCTTGTGTCAATTTTTTTTTTATTTTTTTTGTTTATTTAATTGTTAATAATTCCCAAATTTTGAAAACAATGAACCAATTTTCAATTGCAGATTGTAAACTAAGACAATGAGTGAACATGATGTTAACCCCGAGTCTGGTGGAACACAAGAAAACCCAAACCTTGGACCCAATACCGAAGAAAACCGTGAACAAAATCCAAGTGCCGAACAAAACCAAAACCCCAAGCAAATTTTGAACAAGATGACCTTAACCATTATGTAAATGAAATGCGAGTGCACACTCGCGAACTAAGAAACTCGGGGGAACCATCTCGATTGTATCTTGCCACGTCAATTGAGAACTCAATTGACTCCCTCATCCATGCACACCAACAATTGACCGATATGACTGAATTTAGAGCTAGGATGCAGGAGTATTACTCCACGGGCATCTCCAAGGAAGCAATAAAAGATTTGAACATTAAAAAATCTCAATTATACAGTATGTTCACCGATCCGAAAACAAACCAGCAACCGAACATTACAAAGGCACGGGTCTGCATGGATTGGTGTCATTACCAACCGTGGAGGGACAATTGGATGCAGAGGTGGTTCATGGTGTACGATAAACCTCCCTGCAATAATAGGGAGGTTCCACAGTACTTCCTTTGCCAACTATGGGCTGATTTTTGCCTCGGTTTCCATGTTAACTATTTTAACATAACCGAGTTCCAGGGTGTTGGCCATGGCTCTGCCCAAGATTGACCTGCTTCCAGGAGGAACCCACTGAGAGGGCCACCAGCTCCTAGGGATGACCCCAACCCCTCTCCCCAGCCACCTCAGTTGCCCCACAAGCTTGATCAGATTGAGGTGGCAATGAGGACTGTTGCACGTGGACTCCTCAGACACACCTCCTTTTTAGCAACGACTTCAGTGGAGAGGTCGGTTGACCTTGATAGAGATCTAGGTACAAGGCCTTCCAGCTCGACGGGGGGAAATTCCACATCTTTGTCCCCACTGCGAGCACACTTGCCCTGGCCCGATTGAGGGTTGTTATATGGATCAGATCAACAATTTTTTTAATGTGTTTTTAATCATAACTTGATAACTTGTAAAGCATTTTTAAAGTATTTTTGTTTGACTTAAACTATTATTTCAATGTACAGTTATTTAGAGATGATACACCAACATGGGAGAATGTAGGATCTCCCAACCTGGATGCAGCAATGGCAGCTGCAATTGAAATTGCGACACCTCACATGGAGGTATTTCTAGTACCTCACACAATATTGTTATTACCTGTTGGTTGTGGAGCCAGATCTTCTAGTCTCATAGATGATATTGTAACAGCCGTGTTTGTACCCCAGTTTTATATGATATGTAGGTGGACTGTACAGTCACCCCAGCGGGGTTCCAGGGGGGACCATCCCCCCTGGCTGGGGGGTTCGGGGGCAATGCCCCCGAAGAAAATTTTTGGGGCTGTTTTCGCCAGCTGTTTTGCGGGCCCATGGTTTTGGGTATCCCGTGGTATTTTCCCATTGTATTTCCCTTATAAAATAAAGACATTGTAATACGGCTAAGCATGATGATGATGATGTATTAGGTTTTATGCATTGTAAAGATCTATGAGATCAGGAGAGAGACTGTGAAACAGAGAAGAGGAAGTGCATCGGTTGTGCTGCAGGTTGTATCCCTTCACCTTGCTGGACGATAATAATAATAAGGACTGGCAAATTCAGTGTGGACGTATCCCAAGTTGGGTGAATCACGATATATCTGTGTCTCTCTTGTAATGTGTATGTGTGATTATATTTGCATTTCTGTTTATTGTTATTGCTCTGCGATCTTGTTTTTCTAACATTACTTATGTCAGCTATATTACTTAAGTATTTATATTTATGGCATACATGTTTATAGTTCGTACAATGTTTTTGAATATCTTGATTTCCTAAATAATGACTTGTTTAACATGTTCATAACATGCATGCATTTTGGTGTCCATAGGTGTTCCATGACTACGTTGATCAACCATCCCCGCCAGGGATTAGTAGATCACCATATACACAGGTACAATGTGTAGTTAAAAGCACGCTTTTAATTTGAATTTTTACGACTTAGTATGGTTTAATTTATTGTTTGTTTACTAAATTGTGATATTACAAATGTATATGTAGGTGCCACCAAGAGCTGCAGGTGCCCATTTTAGTCCTGTGTTTCCACCCCCTCACATGAGTCCCCTCCCTCGCTTCCATCTAGACCCCTCCCTTCGTCCAACCCCTCCCTTCCATCCATCCCCCCTCCCCGGCCATACTCCCCCGTCCATCCATCCTCCCCAACTCATCCATGCCCCCCCTTATATACATCCTCCCCAATTTATCCACGCCCCCATGTCTATCCATCCTCCCCCATTCGTCCATGCCCCCCCTTCCTCCACCTTCCCCTCTTCGTCCACAACCTCCCATTCCTCCATCATCCTCCCTCCATGCAGGAATTTCCTCCCATGCACCATCTCTCAACCTCCCCCCTGGTCCTTTTCGTTCGATACCCTCTATCGTACAACCGGTAGGGGTTCATCATCCACAACGTCCTCCTCCACCACATACCACCATGTATTCTCCCACCATATCATCCCCACTTCCCGCCACTATTGTGGCATCTACTCTCCCAGTACCCTCATCTATACCTCCAGTGGTTGCACCTGTAGTGGCTGCCACTACATCTACCCCCCCCCCCCATGACTACATAGGAGTTGGTTGTCCAGCCATCTACTCCACCTAGTAGCCCAAAATCCCAGCCATGTCCATCGTCGGAGGTGTTCATGGTGAGAATCAAGCCAATTTATGAAAGTATTTTGATGCATTAACAAAAATTAATTTAAGCAATTAAAACTTTTCAATGAAATGATTGTTGTAAATGTTGTAGGCTGGAATTGCTAAGAGGCTCCGCGGATCTAGGACACCTGCCCCACATTTCTCACCTGCATCAGAGGTGATTTATTTAAGATTCGAATTCTACATTTGTTTTATAAATGTGGTAAATGTTTCAAATGCTTGAAAATGACGGTATCTTATATCAGTTGTTCCAGATCCTGCAGAGACGGTCTACTCCTAGAGGGAAGAAGACTTGAGATACCAGTAGCTCGAAGAGAAAGAAGATCGACTTTGGAGATGCGCCTGGGAGTGACGGGGGTCGTCACAATGCTTGACACACCATGTGTTATGTACATTAGCCACGATGTGGCATGTTTGTGCACAAGTTTTGATGTACTTTGTATCTACGGCATGAGTTTCCATGTATTTTGGCTCTACGGCATGAGTTGTCGCATTTTGTATAGGGCACGAGTTGCCATTGTACATACATTGGGAACCATGTTCCACTATTTGCCAGAAATTGTATATGTTTGGATGAGTTTTGTAGGCTCGATGTACATGGATTTTCAATTATGTAATCTATATTGATGTTGTCTATATTAGTATCTTGTTGTCTAATGTTGTTGTCTCATGTTGTGTGTATCATGATGTGATGTTGTCTAAATTTGGTTTTTACTTCTATCTATCCATGGCATGCGGTCTTAAGTTTTGGTACCAATGATGTCCATGCATCAGTTGATAATGTGAATCAACCTAAAGCTTACCTAGATCTTAGAAGAGAAGTTGGATATCATAGTTCAACTTGGTTTATATTTCCATGTGTAAAAGCTTGTAATGGTATCTATGTTAAGAAAACATTATAAACATAGGCTAACTAAAACAAAATCATGTGTGAGAATTAATCTAAAAACAAACAGAATAAATGGATGGACAAATCACACCTCATGGCACATAAGATATATATTGGGAACTTGAGTACTAGGAAAAGAATACTTAAAAATAGAAAATGTCCATTGTTGTCAAAATGTTAAAATGAGATCCAACATGATTTTTAATAGCTCTACATAATGAGTTCCAAAATGTCCATACTCTACATAATAAAATGTCGTCACTAGTATTTATATTGACCATTTTTTCTACTTAAGATCATGCAACAAATTAATAAGCAAGTTATGGAATCATTTCTTAATCAATTGGCACCATACAAATAGGACAACCTTGAGCACAATGTATAGCTAGCTCATTAATTCTCACTCATGGATATAGCCACCTTTGATTTGATGACCATCACATCCACTACCATTTACAATTAGGACTTCCTTAATTTATCATTATGTGATAGTGATCTAATATTATATAGACACGTTGACTTAAACACATATAGTTGACATTACAATAAATGACTACTATGAGGTGTATTTGTGAGGCTCTGTCCACCTCAACACACCAACTTGTTACCCCACTACCCCAAATGCTTTCGAATTCTGTCTGGAAGGGATTTAGGGGTATTAGGACATCCTAATTCATCTACTGGACACTCAAACGCTTGTTAAAGACATTTAGGACTTGAATTACATCAATGGAGTCACACATACACCCTCATCAAGTTGCATGCATCCATTAGTGCGCCATCAACACTGGAACACGTAAGCATTACTACATGTTGGACTAAGCTTTACTAATGTTATGATAATATTAGGTTTTCCATCCACTGAGAAGGTTTTCATAGGTGTGCATATCCACCCTATAAAAATCTTCATGGTGCATGTTATTTCAAACCATTAGGTTTCTAAATTAGGTATCCGGTGCTAGGTACAACGATTTTCTAGTTGATGATGGACCCTTGCTATATAGATGCGATATTATGCATATATGTGTATAGTGATTTGGATTCAAATGTATGCACATGGATATACATGTACAATGAAAATGATTTAATTTTTATATGTATTATAATTTAGGGCTAGATCTTAGGCTACATAATAGGGTTTCATTGTGATTAGAATACAAACTAGGGTTTACGCTACCAACTAGGGTTTTTAGGCTAGGATCTCGTGTTTCTAGGCTAGGATCCAAGCTCTAGGGTCACCATATTAATGTTTAATTCCACTATCATGACATCAGTCCCACCAATACCATGCCCACTACTACAATCACCATCAAGCCTCTCAATCGCACTTTGTACATTTCCAATACTTCCAAGTTAAAATTTATAGGTCTTGTTGATAAAAGCTTTTCACTTATCTATTCACATAGACAAATCCACTTCCGTGAAAGATTTGTTGTAGCTTGGTACGAATGCAATTTCACATGCAATAATAGTTGAGAAATCCAAAACATCCTATACCTTGGAAAAACAACCTTATTAATCTTATTTTGACTAAGGAAGGGGAGAACATCATAGTACAATCTCAATAGCAATGTGTTTTTTAATGAATAGCCTTTATAAAGGGCATACTATATTTATCTGGTCTTTAAAGCCAAGTCATTTGGAATAGAATGTCACAATTTCAATTACACCATTAATGCAATGTGTTCAAATTGAAAGTTTTGTTTTGTTGCATTACATGTGGTCAAACATTAACTTCCACGAATTATTCTTTAATAGAAAAAAATTATTAAATGATATTTTTTTTAAGTCTAACTTCATTGCTGAAGGGTTATTTTGTCACTAAAACTTCGTGTCAAGGGCAATGTAAAAATTCAAAACGTCAAAAAAAATTAGTTTGAAGGGAGGAGATGAAATGGAATTCCAATGCGAAATGCCATTGCCAATAATTGAAATCTTCACATGATCAATGCTCTGTGCATGTTAGCTTGCATGAGTATTTCATGTTGACCAACTTTTATCTACATAGTGCTACAAATACGTGCCATCATCAAATATGTGCCATCATCAACATCTCCATCATCATCATATTCATCATCAACATCAACATCATCATCATCTTCTCCATCATCATCAACATCTCCATCATCATCATCTTCTCCATCATCCTCATCAACAACTCCATCATCATCATCTTCTCTATCATCATCATCATCATCATCATCATCATCAACATGTTCATCATCATTGTCATCTCTAGGCTCCTCATCAACATCTCCATCATCATCATCTTCATCTTCATCATCATCATCATCTTCATCACCATCACCATCATCATCAACGTCTTCATCATCATCACCATCTTCATCATCATGGTGTTAACACCCAAAAAGTGTTCACTACCTCATCTACCTCATTACATGGCTCATTTGTCCATTTTCCTACCATATTTCCCTTCAAAACCCTAAAAATCCTACTAAAAAGCCTCCAAAAGGCCACAAAACCATTAAAAAAACCTCAAAAAGGCTAAAAAACCCCTTTTTCCTCCAAAAATAGCAAAATCCCTCTAAAAAGGGAATAAAAAATATAAAATAATGAGGAAAAGGAGGAAAAAACCCTATACATCTTCCCTAAACCATATGGTTCCCAAAACCATGGGCTAGCACTCCACCACCAAGAAACTATAAATAGGTGATGGAGATCCCTCATTCCATATCCACAATCAAGTATACCCTTACTCTGCCAAAATCTCTCTTGAAACCCTAGCTCACCATTGAGCCACTTTCACCTTGAGAGCCCCTTTTGGCCCATTCCCACCATTGGAGAAAGAGAAAGAGCACATTGGAGCTTGGAGCAACCCTCTTGGACATTGCAAGAGCTTCACCAACCTTCACATTGGAGGTAAAATTAATACAAAAACCATTATTTACATTTTGTTGTTTATGTTTCATGCACATGTTTAGAGTAGCTTGCATTTCTGTTTTAGCATAATAATTTCCATTTACTGAACTGCTACTAAGGAGTCCATTCTCCTTAGTAGGTGCTCACTTGCACAAGCTAGGGGTAAAACCCTAGCTATAGTTTTGGCGACTCCCCTAGGTTTGAATTTCTGGTTACAATTTTTAAATCTTTTTTTTTTTTTCTGTTCGGCTGTCTCTTTCGGCCGCCATATACCGCATTTTTTCCCCCCCACAGTCGCGTCCCGACCGCGTCTTTCAGGCGCTTACCTGTGACCCAACCACGGCTCTTAGACTGTTTCCGGCGACCTGCCGGCAGCTTTCAGTCTATTTCCTGCGATTCGGCCGCGGCCATTAGCCTGTTTGATACAGTCTAACTGCAGCTATTACCCTGTTTTCGGCGTCCCGCCTGTGGCTTTTGGCCAGTTTCCCACAACCCGCCGGCGCCTTTCGGCGTCTTTCATGCATCCCGCCTGCGGCTTTCGGCCAGTTTCCCGCAACCCACCGGCGCCTTTCGGCGTCTTTCCTGCATCCCGCCTGCAGCTTTCGGCCAGTTTCCCGCAACCCGCCGGTGCCTTTGGACGTCTTTCCTGCGTCCCGCCTGCGGCTTTCGGCCAGTTTTCTGTAACCCACCTGCGGCTTTCGGCCAGTTTTCCTCAACCCGCCGGCACCTTTCGGCATTTTTCCTGCGTCCCGCCTGCGGCTTTCGGCCAGTTTTCCACAACCTGTCGGCGCCTTTCGGCGTTTTTCCTGCATCCCGACTGCATTTTTCAACCCAGAACCCGCAACCCATCTGCGACTGTTCATCTGTTTTCCGCGGTCCGACCGCCCAGATTTGCCCAAAACCCACGGTTTGATTTCTACAAATTTTTCCCTGTTTTGAACCCAGAACTTTGCTGCACTATTTTCTGCACCAACACAGCCCTCTGTCCTACCTGCAGCCACCCTTCCTTACAACATTTTCTGCAGTTTTTTATTTCTGTTTCATTTACAGAATCGTTTTTACATTTTCAGCACTTTACATTGGAAAAAGAAAATTGTGCATTTTAAAAGTTCATTTCTGTATTGTTATTGCTAGATAGAAAGTTGCCCTCCCTAGTGACACTTTCTACTTGGGTTCATCATCACCTCACGAGCACACACTCTGTCACATAATTCAAGTGAGCCCTAAAAACTACTTAACTCAACCAATATTCTAACCCCACTTGGGGAACACAAAAGAATCTTTGTAGTTAGGTAGGATCGGGGGGATAGGCTTCCAATAACACCCCTCAGTTACTTACACTTGAGACATAGCTGTTGTCCAATTAGGCAACCAAAATCCCCTAGTACTTTTTGGCACGGTCACAACCAGTTTACCAGAGGGCCTCTCCCCTAGGAGGGTTGAAGTCGTGAGACTGGTTCCGGAGGCCTGAGTGGAATACCGCACTCCATTCAGTAACCGAAGGGCTACCTTTCACAGTTCTCCGGATATCCCTGTATAGGGGTATTGCGGTAAAAGGACCAAACGGCAGATTGACCTTTCTGGACGTGTCATGAATGGGGTATCCTAGTTGCCATTCTTCTAGGATTGACTACCCGGTGTCCCTCCCGGTAGGGGGACATCCTAGCCACTTGGCTTTCCTATTCATATTGTCTGACTTGGATTTCATCACCTTGCAGAGGATATTTCTAGTTGAGTCAGAATACTTTTTAGTTAGGTGTTTGCATGCTCCCTTACCTCCTTTTGGTCTAGTGAGTCCACCATTTTTTTTATTTTTAGGAAACCTGCTGCTTGTTGGTATTTTGACCATTTTGTTGGTACTCCACTTATTGTAGCACAACTGTTACAGTAGGTGTTTTGAGTTGGTTGTTGGCCTGAGTGCCTTGTTTTTTGAGCTCTCCTTCTGCATACTCGGTTGCATTAGGGTTTTTGAGCTATTTTTTACTCACCTCAACCCACAGAGATTCGACACCATCTGTCACCATTGAGTCCCTGAGACATTTTCGGTGCCTCAGGGGCGAGCCCCCACAACACGGTTCACTTGACACCACCCGTCATCGCCACAGACCATCATCACTTGATAACACTTATCACAGATCTAGAGCCTTGTCACTTGACTCCACTCGTCAACGGCATAGGACTCTGTCACCAGATATTGATGCCCCTTACTTTACCTCCAATTCTGAAGAAGAGTCTGAGAACCCCATTTACACTGCCCCTACTAGCCCCATGGCTGGCGCGAATTCCATTCCTTTCATTGTAGGGACCATTGGTGGCACGTCCACCACTACACTAGTTACCACACCTGCTCTGGGAATGCCCTCGATGGGGGCCACGTCCACCATCCCGGTCACCATTCCTATTCCAGTAGCTGGCATACCTATCACCACTCCACCAGTGACTCACACTACCCATGGTGGTGCGGGATCATCCTATACCACCTTAGTTCCCCCACTTGGGGGAAACATCCCACACCTTGTCCCTCCACATGGGGGCATTGGCCCCAACTTGGTCCAACCCACTACTGTGTCACATCCTTCTTCCAGTCTGCCATTCATGGCTAGCCTCAACCTACCTGACCTAGCCAGACTGACCAACGACCCTATTCGACACGACCCTGTGTGGCCTCACATGCCCACCAAGCTCCCCTCTGACATCCCTAAGTTCGAGGGCAAGGCAGGTGAGGACCCACAAAACCATATCATGTCCTTTGATCTATGGTGTTCCTCCAACTCCATAGTGGATGACTCTATTCGCCTCCGTCTGTTACAGCGCACCTTCACTGGCTCTGCAGCCAAGTGGTATATCGAGCAACCCCACGGGACCCATGCCACCTTTGCTTCCCTTGCCTCGACCTTCCTGCAGTTCTTCAAGTTACCTGTCCGCTATGACGCAGGCGTTGAGATCCTCCTATCTTGCAAACAAAACACGGCTACCCACATCATAGACCACATTCATGAGTGGCGTCGACGCCGTACCTTATGCAAGATCAAATTAGACGACCGTATCTTCCTAGATTGGTTCCTCAAGCCCCTTCTTCCTGTCATTGCTAAGGATGTAGCTTCTGAAAGACCCCAGTCTGAAGAAGAGGCCATCCTTAAGGCACAACAGTTCGACCTCATTTACGCCCAGTCGGGTTATCTCTATACCATTATACCTGACGCCCCTCGCGGTGAGTTCTCCCAGCACGATGCACTGGGGGAATCCCACGCTGCAGACGGTATCATTGGCCATGTTTCTTCGCATCCCCAACCCTTTTCCATCGCACGTCCTACCCCGGGCCCCAACCTTTCACGAGCTACCTCACAGTCTAGGGCTACCCACTCATATGCTCCTATGACACATCACCATCATTCCCATGGACCCAGTTGTCCACCTTAGTGCTTCGGTCATGCGCCCCATGCTTACAACCCACCGGTCGCACCTCAACCCTATTACCACCAGCAGGCTGCACCAATTCCTGCGCCTTCCCAAGCCCAACCCACTTATTACCACCAGCAGGCTGCACCAGCTCCTGCGCCTTCCCAAGCCCAACCAGCTTATTACCCACCACAGACAGCCCCTGCGGCAAACCCACAACCCGCTCCGCAGAAATATCAGCAACCTCCTAAGGGTTCCGCACCTGCGCGGCCTCCACCTACCTACCATCCACCGTAGCTTGCTCCTGCACCTGCACAACCTCAAAACCCACCTGCTGCTCAAGGGCAAGTTTACGCCCAAAACAACCCGCAGCAAAACCAAAACAACCAACACAACCAGGGCCAACAAAACCGCGGCAAGGGCCATAATCGTGGGAACAACCAACCTACAGACCAGGGTGGTCAACTGCCTAATCCCCCAGACAAAAACAACGCGGCCCCAGCTAACCAAAACCCTGATCGCCTGCCCAAGCAGGCTAAAAACCCTAATTTGCAAACGAACCATCCTTGTTCTATCTGCGGGGTCTATGGCCACTACACACATACTTGCCCACATTTGGAGTGAGCTCGGCAACTTTGGGTTGATTATGCCCATCGCCAAGGACATGCAGCTCCTCAAGCGTAGCCCAACCCCCCACAACCTCAGCAGCCACCTTTGGTGCTGCAAAACCCCTTACCAACCCAAGGCGTCGTGAACACTCAGTCGTTGGCCCCCCCCAAGCCAATGCGCCACCCCAACAACAACAAATCACTTACACTACTCCTGATCAACCCATTTTGACTCAGGTACCCACCACTTGTTGATGATGTCATCTGCTGACGTCAACCTCCAAACCCGTCGGAACCAATATGGCTCCACCTCTGAAGCCCCTCCCACTGATAAAACCACTAATGCTCATCCCACTGATCAAGCGTTACATATACCTCCCCCTCCGATAGATGGTGCTTCCAAAGCACCTCGCTTCCCACTTCATCGTATCAACAACAACCCCAATGCGCGCGCTGCGTCAAACTACAACATTGTAGACGACCTAGACCAATCTTCCGCAGCCATGTCTGCGTTTGAAGTCTTGAAGAACTACCCTTCCCAGCGCAAGACTTTACTCTCAGCCATTGGGGCTATTGACCCAAATGATTCGAATTTGATGGCATTTGATTTGGACCAGTCCGAACCACGCCTACCTTCCACCTTAGCATTCCAATTTTTGTTTCCGTTCGGAATCTTGTCATCCATCGGTGCATCATCGATGAAGGTGCCTCCACATGCGTTATGTCTACATTTGTATGGCAGAAGTTGGGATCCCCTACCCTCCAGCAGTCCACCACTGCGTTACGCGCCTACGACGGTCGTTCGGCTCAGCCCCAAGGTCTCCTAGCCAATGTCCCGGTCCAGTTAGGTGGTAAAATCATCCTCATCGATATCGAGGTCATCAACGCCCAGCTTGATTACAACCTCTTACTCCGTCGCAGCTACATGTATGCTATGTGGGCGGTCGCTTCCTCTGTCTTTTGTACCATGATGTTCCCCCATGATGGACGCGTGGTTAAGATCGACCAACTCACTTACTATGATCCAAATGCTCCCACTGCACCCGAAAATGTTCTCCCCATGGTTGAACAACCGGTCAGTGGTGCTGCTACCTCATTTGTTTCCTCTTTGGGACCGAGAGTTTACTCAGACCCGCCGATGACATCCACCTTCCAATCCATTCTTCCCCTGTCATCTACGCCCGAAGTGTCTGACCTATGTACCCTGTCCCACGATAACCAAACACCTAACAATCAACCACCCTTGTTGCCTAAACCACCACTGGTACCTAGCCACATTGGTGTTACACCTATCCATACAATCCCCTTTCTAGTCCCTCCCTCGGGAGTAGTAAGCGCCCCGGTTATGGCTACCCTTAGCCTCCCTAGGCTAACCTTGGGATTACCCGTCTGGTATCTTTCGCCTCCCGTTCCCCCGCCGACACCAAGCATCGTCCTCCAACCGGTGCAACCCATGGCTACTACCACTCAGCCACCCCCCGGTGTCTCTACCCCTTCGTCCTCCATGACTCCTCCTCCTCCTCCCAAACCCACTGGGGGAAAAGGACCCCAACCTTACACTGCTGTACCACCTCCCAAGACAGTCAAAAATCCACCCGTGTTTCGTGCTCCTCCCAAATGCTCATTGTGCGACGAGTTAGGCCATGCGACTCATCAATGTCCACACTTACCTGCATTACAGGAACACATGCAGATGCTCGACGATGACCCCAGTTTCCCGGTTGTCAAACTAGATCCCACCCCTAAGCCTCGTGACAAATCACTGCGCACTAACCACCCCTGTGCCATATGCGGTATTTACGGGCATTATTCACATCACTATCCCGATCTCCCCGATTACAGAGCAACTCTATATAAGATGAACAATCTGGATCTTGAGACGGCACCACCCACCATCGAAGAGATTCATCCCCCGATCTCACCCCCGTCCTGGGAGGTCAACACCATTTACATGATCTCTTCAACTCCCATTACCACGTCAACTGATTTGACGGCCCAAACTTTCCATACTGATGAGGAGATTCTTGAGGCACTCACTGCCCCGGAGTATCCCTGGGATGACATGCACCATCATTCGTATTTCCTCCCAGAAGCATCTTCCTCTAGCACCGCTACCCAATTTGTGGTTGAATCCAAAGATTTCCTTCCTACCAAGGTCGACTGGTTTAAGGATCTTATTCCTGCTCCTGATGCCTTTGAGGAAGGTAACATGGCCAATATTTCACCCGTCATCCAAATTGATATCGCTGCCCCAGGAGGTACACCTGAACTCATAAATTTAGGAGCCTCCTGCAGTAAGCATGAGATTGAGGAGTACAAAAAACTCTTCCAAGAATTATGTGATGTCTTTGCCTGGTCCTATACCGAAGTGCCCGGTCTTGACCCCGCCATCATAGAGCGCCACCTTGACACCTCTGAGTCAAGGGGAATAATAGATTCCCTCGACCCTGGGATAGGGGGCATGATCAATCATTTTGAACCTTCCCCATCACATCTATCTCAGCACGTCAATGAACCCATTATTCAAACCCACGCATATGTGATCCATAATCACAAACCCCATGCACATAGCATGGGGGCAGGTCATTAAACCTGCTCACCTTTTCACATGTGTGATCTCAACCATTTTTGAGGATACATATCACTTGTATATTTGATTTTATACACCTAGTAATTTCCTTTAACCATTCCGGAGTCCTTATAACCTCCATTTTTCGCACCATTTGCACTGCCGGTTTCATTTTTTCCACGCTTGTGATGATGCTTGAGATCATTTCTCGCTCTCACCAGAACCTTTATTGACATCGTGACATGACACCTTGTCGCCCCGGTCTGCGTGCCACATCGGTCGTAGCCCATTTTTTATATACTTTATATCATCGGATTCATTTTTCCGCGCCAGTGATGATGCTTGAGATCATTTCTCGCTCTCACCCCCAGATTTTTCAGGTCTTTTTTCCACAACACCCCCCGTCACCTCAGTTTGCGTGCCACATCGGCCGTTATCCGTTTTTGACACTCTTTATATCGCCGGATTCATTTTTCCGAGCTCATGATGATGCTTGAGATCATTTCTCGCTCTCACTTGGTACAGTTTCAACATTGTGTCCCGACACCTTGCTTCCTTGGTTTGCGCGCCACATCGACCACCATCGGATTGTTCCACATTTTTACATGAGCCATTCACTCCTGTCATACTGCAAATGTTTCGTTATTTTGCCACCATTTCATCACCCCGCAAGGAGGCCCACCAGTGTTCCCCCCCACCCTCGTTCTTGGTCATCATCAATGTTCCTT
This sequence comes from Larix kaempferi, assembly GCA_027924585.1. Classification (NCBI taxonomy): domain Eukaryota; kingdom Viridiplantae; phylum Streptophyta; class Pinopsida; order Pinales; family Pinaceae; genus Larix; species Larix kaempferi. The sequence goes on from BSBM01000904.1 coordinate 42,677,371, forward strand.
GATTGAACACTTCCTCCTTGCCTGGCCATTCCTTTTGTTCGGTATAATTTTATCCATTTTTCGGGCCGGACAAGTCCTTTACGAAAAAGGCACTTAGGGAGTTTCTGTTAAGCTCTTTTCTGACTCCTAAAACAATGAAAAGATCGCCGAGCAATCTTGCTTTCTTTCATGCTCGTTAAAGTACCTGAAAGGGCGTCTATCTGGTATAAGTTTACCCCTTTTCCGGACCTGGTAGACTAATTACGAAAAAGGAATACTCTAGTCACACCGGCTAGAACAATTCTTCATTGCATCCTTTTATGCTTCTTTGGGCCTTGGAGACTAACACACGAAAAAGCAACCCCCTAGAGTCTTCTTATCGCTTTCAGATGCTCTAAAATTGAAAGCAACCATGAGCATGAACTGTCTTGGGCTCGTAAAATCTACACGACAGTACCATTCCATCATTTCAGAGTCTTCTTATTGCTTTCAGACTCCTTAAAATTGAAAGCAACCACGAGCATGAACTGTCCTGGGCTCGTATAAATCCACACGACAGTACCACTTTACACTCACTTCTTCTAGTTCCTTAACCCATGAAGAAGTTCCCCCGTGCCTCTTGGCACTCTGATCGATCATCTCGGCAGCACCCTCAATCAGGTCACCTTTGTTCAGAGTATTCTGCAGTCTCCTGCCATTTTACCCCAGCTTGAGTCTCCCTCATCCCAGTCCCCCTCCCAGATCCAATACAGCTATGATCCCTTTCCCATCAGTCAGTTTCATATGCTGCTCGATCATCCCCGTTATCATACTCTGAACAAAGGAAGTTTGAGTCCACCCACTCTACTTGCCCAGTTGTCCCCCCAGTTTGTCATTCCTACCATCAGTACTATCACATTTCGGTTCTCCACCTCGCACTCCTGTCAAGGAAACATCATTGCCTTGATAGTTGCAGGTCTCCCTCTGTCGACGACAGCCCCTCTATTCCAGAGGATAGACCCAGAGGCCCCTACGCCTTGGACCCATCACCATTTGTGGTGAGTGCCTACGGACCATTTTGAGAGGAGTCATCATTGCCTCTCCGAATGGTTGTTTCTCACATGCTCGACTTCAGCACCTTGATTGCATCGTTGAGAATCGCGCATGATTTACATACCTACCATTCTTTGTCGAAGACCCCGGATTTCCCCCGACTCTAGCACATTGGTGAGTCACTTCGGAACACCCAGTTGTATGTTCCCGTGGATGTCTGGGTTGCGTTGGCGATTGTATTCGGAAGCCATCCAGTTATACGCTTCCTTGAGTACCCAGTTCAGTCCCAGATCAGTTCCAGTTCAGTGTACCATTGCGAGTGTACCCCTTGTCACTCTGATCCAGCAGCTCATCAGTTCCTTTGGTACCACACTTAGTAGCACTGTTGATTGTTCCAGTGTATCAGTTCTTCAGCTCATACATGGTCAGCCCAGCAGTATGTCCCAGATTTGTGTCCCCTCTGGACCCTTATGATGTACACAGTGGTTCTCTATGTATCTTTCAGGTCCCTCTTTTTGGGCCTCACAGTTATGTTTATGTATCTTGATACGAGCATGGGTATACCCGCCTCGTCCATATATTGAGATGCTGCCTCATTCAGTATTTGAGGTCATGTATATTTCAGGTCCCCAATTTTTGGACCCCATTGTTATTATTATGTTATATCCTGATACGAGCATGGGAATTCCCGCCTCGTCCATATGATCAGATGATTCCTCATCCATTATTGAGGCTATGTACTTTTAGTTCTTGCAGTTTGTTCGGGATCGTTGTTCCGGGCTTTAGTTTGTTTCTTCTCTTCTCCACACCCCAGGAAAACCATATATGACTTATGATGTCCATCGGCCATACGATGAGCTCCTGCCCTCGCACATCAGGGGGCAATCTGTTAACACCCAAAAAGTGTTCACTACCTCATCTACCTCATTACATGGCTCATTTGTCCATTTTCCTGCCATATTTCCCTTCAAAACCCTAAAAATCCCGCTAAAAAGCCTCCAAAAGGCCTAAAATGCCTCCAAAAGGCCACAAAACCATTAAAAAAGCCTAAAAAAAGGCTAAAAAACCCCCTTTTCCTCCAAAAATAGCAAAATCCCTCTAAAAAGGGAATAAAAAAATATAAAATAATGACGAAAAGGAGGAAAAAACCCTATACAGCTGCCCTAAACCATATGGTTCCCAAAACCATGGGCCAGCACTCCACCACCAAGAAACTATAAATAGGTGATGGAGATCCCTCATTCCATATCCACAATCAAGTATACCCTTACTCTGCCAAAATCTCTCTTGAAACCCTAGCTCACCATTGAGCCACTTTCACCTTGAGAGCCCCTTTTGGCCCATTCCCACCATTGGAGAAAGAGAAGGAGCACATTGGCGCTTGGAGCAACCCTCTTGGACATTGCAAGAGCTTCACCAACCTTCACATTGGAGGTAAAATTAATACAAAAACCATTATTTACATTTTGTTGTTTATGTTTCATGCACATGTTTAGAGTAATTTTAATTTCTATTTTAGCATAATAATTTCTATTTACTGAACTGCTACTAAGGAGTCCATTCTCCTTAGTAGGTGCTCATTAGCACAAGCTAGGGGTCGCAGCTACATGCATGCTATGTGGGCGGTCGCTTCCTCTCTCTTTCGTACCATGATGTTCCCCCATGATGGACACGTGGTTCAGATCAACCAACTTACTTACTATGATCCAAATTCCCCCGCTGCACCCGAAAATGTTCTCCCCATGGTTGAACAACCTGTTAATGGTGCCACTACCTTGTTTGTTTCCTCCTTGGGACCTGGAGTTTACTCAGACCCGCCGATGACATCCACCTTCCACTCCATTCCTCCCCCGTCATCTACGCCCAAAGTGTCTGACCTATGTACCCTGTCCCACGATAACCAAACACCTAACAATCAACCACCCTTGTTGCCTAAACCACCACTGGTACCTAGCCACATTGGTGTTACACCTATCCATACAATCCCCTTTCTAGTCCTTCCCTCGGGAGTAGTAAGCGCCCCGATTATGGTTACCCTTAGCCTCCCTGGGCTAACCTTGGGATTACCCGTCTGGTATCTTTTACCTCCCGTTCCCCTGCCGACACCAAGCGTCGTCCTCCAACCGGTGCAACCCATGGCTACTACCACTCAGCCACCCCCCGGTGTCTCTACCCATTCGTCCTCCACGACTCCTCCTCCTCCTCCCAAACCCACTGGGGGCAGAGGACCTCAACCTTACACTGCTGTACCACCTCCCAAGACAGTCAAAAATCCCCCCGTGTTTCGTGCTCCTCCCAAATGCTCATTGTGTGACGAGTTAGGCCATGCGACTCACCAATGTCCACAGTTACCTGCATTACAGGAACACATGCAGATGCTCGATGATGACCCAAGTTTCCCGGTCGTCAAACTAGATCCCACCCCTAAACCTCGCGACAAGTCACTGCGCACTAACCACCCCTATGCCATATGCAGTATTTACGGGCACTACTCACATCACTATCCCGATCTCCCCGATTACAGAGCATCTCTCTATGAGATGAACAATCTGGATCTTGAGACGGCACCAACCACTATTGAAGAGATTCACCCCCCGATCTCACCCCCATCAGGAGAGGTCAACACCATTTACATGATCTCTTCAACTACCCTTCCCTCGTCAACCGATTTGACGACCCAAACTTTCCGTACTGATGAGGAGATCCTTGAGGCACTCACTGCCCCGGAGTATCCCTGGGATGACATACACCATCGTTTGTATTTCCTCCCAGAAGCATCTTCCTCTAGCACCGCTACCCAATTTGCGGTTGAATCCAAAGACTTCCTTCCCACCAAGGTCGACTGGTTTAAGGACCCTATTCCTGCTCCGGATGCCTTTGAGGAAGGAAACATGGCCAATATTTCACCCGTCATCCACATAGATATCTCTGACCCACCTAGCGTCAATGAATGCATTGCCTTAGGAGCCTCCTGCAGTGAACAAGAGATTGAGGAGTAAAAAAAACTCTTCCAAGAGTTCCGTGATGTCTTTGCCTGGTGCTATACCGAAATGCCCGGCCTTGACCCCACCATTATAGAAAACCACATTGACACATGGCCTGATGTACCCCCCGTTCATTAGAAACAACGTCCCATTCATCCCTCAAAGCTCCCAGCTGTCAAAGCAGAGATTGAGAAACTACGTAAGGCAGGATTCATTTATCCTATTTCCTATACCACATGGGTTTCAAACACCGTCCCCGTTAACAAAAAGCAAGGCACCATTAGAGTATGCACTGACTTCCGCGATTTAAACCATGCTTGTCCCAAGGACAACTTCCCCACGCCATTTATTGACCAACTCATCGATGCGTGTTCGGGGCATGAAGTCCTCTCTTTCATGGACGGTTTTTCCGGATACAACCAGATTCAAATCCGTAAGGAAGACCAGTACAAAACTGCCTTTACTACCCCATGGAGCACCTTTTCCTATCGCGTCATGCCTTTCGGCCTCAAAAATGCTGGTGCCACATTCCAGCGGGCCATGACCTATTGCTTTCACGATTTGGTCCATATCCTAAAATTCGAACATCAGTTCTCCTCTGCTTACTACCCCCAAGGGAATGGCCAAGTAGAGGCCATTAACAAAATCCTCAAGACCATCCTTCAACGCACTGTTGACTGGCATAAGTCCAATTGGCACCATATGCTCTTCCCCGCCTTATGGGCTTACCATACATCCACCAAGACCGCCACTGGTTTTACTCTATTTCACTTAGTTCACGGCGTAGAGTCTGTCCTCCCCATTGAGTGTCAGATACCTGCCCTACAAATCGCCGTCGAGCTTCTCCCTGATACCTCCCCACTCGAGCAACGTCTGCTATCCCTCGAACAAGCCGATGAAGACCGTCGTGCCGCTCTCCAGACCATTGAAGCTGCCAAGAACCGCTCCAAAGTTGGTTACGACAAACATGTACACCCTTGAACTTTCCACGAAGGGGACCTCGTCCTCGCCTATGACCAAGCCCATGACAAAACTGGAAAAGGGAAGTTTGAATCCATGTGGCAAGGCCCTTACATCATGCAGACTTGTCTCGGCAAGGGGGCATACATTTTAGCTGACTCCGAAGGTCACCCTTTGTGCAACCCTCGTAATGGGTTGTATGTCAAACGCTTTTATCCCTAAATCACTCGCGGCCTCATTGGTCTGCATTGTACAGTTTGCTCTCTTTTTTGTTTTTCACCTTTTTTACCACGATCTTACATTCCTCATTTTTTGCATGACAAAAGATGGACCATCTTCCACCTCACTATACTGGCTTCGCCGATGGAGCAAGCCGCTGGTCTCCCAACCTGGCTTCTGCAGCGTGGGTCCTATATTCCCCTTCCCATGAAATGATTCACCTTGATGGAATCTGTATAGGCGCTGCTACCAATAACCAGGCGGAGTATGATGCTGTGACCGGTCTCCTGACTGCTTCCCTCCAGATGGGCATACGTCACCTCCATGTGTTCCTTGACTCCCAGCTGCTTGTCTCCCAGCTCAACAATTACTACCAGGTGCATGATCCCTACCTCTTTAGAAAATTCATGTGCACAAAACAACTCAACCGATAGTTTGAATCCATAACATTCACCCATGTCCCAAGAGCTCAAAACAGTGTCGCAGATCAAATGGCCAACAACATCCTAGATTGGCACATCAATCACACCATGTAAAAAACCTCCATCATGCATTGCATCTCATAAAAATATATAAAAAACCCAAAAAGATTGCAAGGGGCATCCACGTGCCCATCATCACATAAACATTTGCATCCATGTGCAATAAAAAATACAAACACCTTCACATACAGGGGCATCCACGTGCCTAGTCCTACATACATAGTGTTGCATCCATATGCAATACATCACATAACATACACAAGGGGCATCCATGTGCCCAACATCCTATACTACTTGCATCCACGTGCAATGTAAAACATATCACAAATCATAAAGCGCATCCTCGTGCGTACAAATAAAACAATATCACAAAAAGGTGCATCCACGTGCATATATATATATATATCAAAAAATACATGTCACAGTGCTATACATGTCCTAAGTACCCCTGTACTCAGCTATACAAAAAATGGCTATACATCCCTAAAGCCTCATAAAATACATGCCGTAGCTACAAAACTCAGGGGGAGTCCCCTGCACTCCCTAGTGAGAGTCATACCCTGCATCATTTCCTGCATTGGCCGCCTCTGAGTCCCCCCCCCGCTCCTCCTCTGGAAAGTCCTCATCCCCTACCGGCTTCTGTAACCGTGCCCTATCCGCCAAGATAGCCACCCGGATCGCAATAGATCTGAACTCTCGGGGTGCCGTCATGCAATCCTGAACTACATCGGGATCCACATCCCGCCATCCCTCGTCGGTTACTCCAACTAGTAACCGATCCAGCAACACTCGAACGGACTCCAAAGTCCCCTTCGTGTCCCTCCGACGCACCTCGCCTCGGCCGGGTAAGGCTGGTGCCGCCACATGTCCCCTACGTGCCACATGTCCTGGTGGCGGTCTCGGACCCACATATGTAGATCACACATCAGTTAGTAACAGTATATATCATACCACACATCATATATAAAACTTGACATCCATAACATGCAAGTAAACCAATATGTACCGTCTGGTCCCCATGCCTGTCCTGGTGCTCGCGGCGCCTCTGGGTCTCCCGTGTAGTCCATATCCCTATACGGATAGTCATCCAGTGGCAGTGGCATCTGTAGCCACTGCTGGTATAACTCATGGGTAAAGTACCTACCCACCTCCCCACCACCCCGGCGGCACATCATCTCGCCCCACCGCACCATCCGCGGCTCCCTCAAACCTCCTGCCCTGATCGGTACCCGCGGCCGCAGGGTGGGTACCCTCTCCATGAAAAATGCACATAGGAAGGAACCATAGCAAAACCCCTTTCCAGATTCCTTCACCACTGTCAGCTGTCGTTGTACACAGGTAAGGAACATCTGGCCCCACGCATAGTAGACGCCGTCCAGTACGCGCTCCACAAGCTGCATCTGACCACCAGACACCTTCTCCGGTGACTGGGACCCCAACACACGTACCACGCATGCTGCAATCGCCCGTATCGTCGGCTCCTGTAGGTCTAGCACCCAGAGTGCATTCCTATGCACCCTAGCCTCTGGAGAACAGTATCGCTCCAACATGTCCTCCATATCCACATCGGCGGATACTCTCGGCTGCGTATCCACCACTCTACCCAGATAGGGCAACCCTGTCAGGAAGTATACATCAGTCAGGGTAAGGTCCACCCTCTCACCCTGCACCATGAAAGCCTGTATGTCTGGCTCCCATAAACTCACTAGCCGGTTCAGCAGCAACCCTGCTGAACGCATCATGGGTACCTGCGCGAACTTCAGCAGTCCGCACATCCCTAACACCACCCACACATGACCATCATCCCGGATGTAATCCACTATCCCATCTGGGATCTCCCGCTCTCTCCATAGTACCAGCGGCATCCTGTCAAACACGCAAGGCAAACTCATCAGACTCATGTCAAAGAAATAAACCTTCCCCCCCCCTCCCCCCTGGGAAGTCCTAACAGCTCGATCCAAACTGCGGCTTTAGGCCCCCTTGCCGCAGTTTCCGACCGCGGCTGTTTGGCCCACAGTCGTGGTCCACAACCACGACTGTCAGTCTCGACCACGCGGTCCCAAACCGCGTGTTCAGCCTCGGAACAGACGGTCCCAGACCGTGTGTTCCGCATCGGACTCCGCGGTCTCCACACGCGTCATTCACCATGGAACCCACGGTCGACGATCGCGGCTCCCCCTAAAAAACCCGTGGTCCACCCCACGTGGACCGTACAAGTCATCCCTGGGAACCACTACCTACCCCCCGAACCCAAAAAAACGTGAAGGTATGAGTTTGACGGAATACCTGTATCTCCCGGATCTGAAATCGACCGGTCGAATCGTCCAGAAACACCACCTCATTTTTGTCCCCGTCATTGCATCGTCGGATCGTCGGATCGTTGCATTATTTTGTCCCCGTCATTTTTTACACATTTTTCAGACGCCACTAGTCACCTCGGTTTGCGTGCCACATAGGTTGCTCTCCGTTTTTCTCATATTTTATATCATCGGATTCATTTTTCCGACCTGGTGATGATGCTTGAGATCATTTCTCGCTCTCACGCCCAGATTTTTTAGGTATTTTTTCCAAAACGCCCCTCGTCACCTCGGTTTACGTGCCACATTGGCCGTTATCCATTTTTGACACTCTTTATATCGCCAGATTCATTTTTCTGAGCTCGTGATGATGCTTGAGATCATTTCTCGCTCTCACTTGGTATAGTTTCAACATTATGTCCCGACACCTTGTTGCCTCGGTTTGCATGCCACATCGGCCACCATCGGATTGTTCCACACTTTTACATGAGCCATTCACTCCTGTCATACTGCCAATGTTTCATTATTTTTCCACCATTTCATTCACCCCGCAAGGAGGCCCACTAGTGTTCCCCCCCCTACCCTCATTCTTGGTCATCATTTCTGTTCCTTAATTGAACACTTCCTCCTTGCCTGGCCATTCCTTTTGTTCGGTATAATTTTATCCCTTTTTCGGGCCGGACAAGTCCTTTACGAAAAAGGCACTTAGGGAGTTTCTGTTAAGCTCTTTTCTGACTCCTAAAACAATGAAAAGATCGCCGAGCAATCTTGCTTCCTTTCATGCTCGTTAAAGTACCTGAAAGGGCGTCTATCTGGTATAAGTTTACCCCTTTTCCGGACCTGGTAGACTAATTACGAAAAAGGAATACTCTAGTCACATCGGCTAGAAGAGTTCTTCATTGCGTCCTTTTATGCTTCTTTGGGCCTTGGATACTAACACATGAAAAAGCAACCCCCTGGAGTCTTCTTATCGCTTTCAAACTCTCTAAAATTGAAAGCAACCACGAGCACGAACTGTCCTGGGCTCGTAAAATCTACACGACAGTACCATTCCATCATTTCAGAGTCTTCTTATCACTTTCAGACTCCTTAAAATTGAAAGCAACCACGAGCATGAACTGTCCTGGGCTCGTATAAATCCACACGACAGTACCACTTTACACTCACTTCTTCTAGTTCCTTAACCCATGAAGAAGTTCCCCCGTGCCTCTTGGCACTCTGATCGATTATCTCGGCAGCACCCCCAATCAGGTCGCCTTTGTTCAAGAGTATTCTGCAGTCTCCTGCCATTTTACCCCAGCTTGAGTCTCCCTCAGCCCAGTCCCCCTCCCAGATCCAATACATCTATGATCCCTTTCCCATCAGCCAGTTTCATATGCTGCCCGATCATCCCCATTATCATACTCTGAACAAAGGAAGTTTGAGTCCACCCACTCTACTTGCCCAGTTGTCCCCCCAGTTTGTTAGCCCTACCATCAGTACTATCACATTTCGGTTCTCCACCTCGCGCTCCTGTCAAGGAAACATCATTGCCTTGATAGTTGCAGGTCTCCCTCTGTCGACGACAACCCCTCTATTCTAGAGGATAGACCCAGAGGCCCCTGCGCCTTGGACCCATCACCATTTGTGGTGAGTGCCTACGGACCATTTTGAGAGGAGTCATCATTGCCTCTCCGAATGGTTGTTTCTCACATGCTCGACTTCAGCACCTTGATCACATCGTTGAGAATCACATAGGATTTACATACCTACCATTCTTTGTCGAAGACCCCGGATTTCCCCCGACTCTAGCACATTGGTGAGTCACTTTGGAACACCCAGTTGTATGTTCCCGTGGATGTTCGGGTTACGTTGGCGATTGTATTCGGAAGCCATCCAGTTATACGCTTCCTTGAGTACCCAGTTCAGTCCCAGATCAGTTCCAGTTCAGTGTACCATTGCGAGTGTACCCCTTGTCACTCTGATCCAGCAGCTCATCAGTTCCTTTGTTACCACACTCAGTAGCACTGTTGATTGTTCCAGTGTATCAGTTCTTCACCTCAAACATGGTCAGCCCAGTAGTATGTCCCAGATTTGTGTCCCCTCTGGACCCTTATGATGTACACAGTGGTTCTCTATGTATCTTTCAGGTCCCTCTTTTTGGGCCTCACAGTTATGTTTATGTATCTTGATACGAGCATGGGTATGCCCGCCTCGTCCATATATTGAGATTCTGCCTCATTCAGTATTTGAGGTCATGTATATTTCAGGTCCCCATTTTTTGGACCCCATTGTTATTATTATGTTATATCCTGATACGAGCATGGGAATGCCCGCCTCGTCCATATGATCAGATGATTCCTCATCCATTATTGAGGCTATGTACTTTTAGTTCTTGCAGTTTGTTCGGGGTCGTTGTTCCGGGCTTCAGTTTGTTTCTTCTCTTATCCACACCCTAGGAAAACCATATATGACTTATGATGTCCATTGGCCATACGATGAGCTCCTGCCCTCGCACATCAGGGGGCAATCTGTTAACACCCAAAAAGTGTTCACTACCTCATCTACCTCATTACATGGCTCATTTGTCCATTTTCCTACCATATTTCCCTTCAAAACCCTAAAAATCCCGCTAAAAAGCCTCCAAAATGCCTAAAATGCCTCCAAAAGGCCACAAAACCATTAAAAAAGCCTCAAAAAGGCTAAAAAACCCCTTTTTCCTCCAAAAATAGCAAAATCCCTCTAAAAAGGGAATAAAAAATATAAAATAATGAGGAAGGAGGAAAAAACCCTATACAGCTGCCCTAAACCATATGGTTCCCAAAACCATGGGCCAACACTCCACCACCAAGAAACTATAAATAGGTGATGGAGATCCCTCATTCCATATCCACAATCAAGTATACCCTTACTCTGCCAAAATCTCTCTTGAAACCTTAACTCACCATTGAGCCACTTTCACCTTGAGAGCCCCTTTTGGCCCATTCCCACCATTGGAGAAAGAGAAGGAGCACACTGGCGCTTGGAGCAACCCTCTTGGACATTGCAAGAGCTTCACCAACCTTCACATTGGAGGTAAAATTAATACAAAAACCATTATTTACATTTTGTTGTTTATGTTTCATGCACATGTTTAGAGTAATTTTAATTTCTGTTTTAGCATAATAATTTCTATTTACTGAACTGCTACTAAGGATTCCATTCTCCTTAGTAGGTGCTCATTTGCACAAGCTAGGGGTAAAACCCTAGCTACACATGGTCATCTCTAGGTTCCTCATCAACATCTCCATCATCATCGTCATCATCTTCATCACCATCACCATCATCATCAATGTCTTCATCATCATCACCATCATCATCATCATCATCATCATCATCATCAACATCTTCATCATCATTGTCATCTCTAGGTTCCTCATCAACATCTCCATCATCATCATATTCTCCATCATCATCAACATCTCCATCATCATCATTTTCTCCATCACCCTCATCAACATCTCCATCATCATCATCATCATCTTCATCACCATCACCATCATCATCAAAGTCTTCATCGTCATCACCATCTTCATCATCATCACCATCTTCATCATCATTGTCGTCTCTAGGTTCGTCATCAACATCTCCATCATCATCATCTTCTCTGTCATCATCAACATCTCCATCATCCTCATCAACATCTCCATCATCATTATCTTCTCCATCATCATCATCTCCATCATCATCAACATCTTCATCATCATCAACATCTTCATCATCATTGTCATCTCTAGGTCCCTCATCAACATCTCCATCATCATCGTCTTCATCACCATCACCATCATCATCAACGTCACCATCTTCATCACCATCACCATCTTCATCATCATCACCATAAGTGCTCGGTGGGCGATTTTTCAAATTTGACTCCAATGTGCAAAAATTGGACACTCCCTCACTGAGCAAAACCCTAGTTTCCAAGATGGACCTACAAGGTGATACCCGGGCCACAGGATTGGAGGAGAGTGGCAACCCTAACACTATCCCAAGGTCTTGAATCCAACAGAGTCGATGGTTCATCGATCGGAGCCACGGTCGTCATTCTATGGCTCATTCTGTTTCGCATCCAAAAGGCCTTCAGGGACACCTGCTGGATACCTGCCGAGGGCATAGAACTCCAACTGTGCAACAAAATCGGGTTCCGGGGAGACATGCAGGTGTGTCCAGGGAGGTTTCGGCTGGGAACGCTAGCCACAAGTGCTCGGTGGACAATTTTGCAAATCTGACCCCAATGTGCAAAAATTGCACACTCCCTCACTGAGCAAAAACCTAGTTTCCAAGATAGACCTACAAGGAGACACCCGGGCCACGGGACCGGAGAAGAGGGGCACCCATAGCACTATCCTGACATCCTGAATCCAATGGAGTTGATGGTTCGTTGATCAGAACCACGGTCATCATTCTATGGCTCGTTCCATTTCGCATCCAAAAGGCCTTCAAGGACACCTGCTGGATACCCGTCGGGGGCATACAACTCCAACTGTGCAACAAAACTAGGTTCTGAGGAGACATGCAGGTGTGTCTAGGGAGGCTCCGGCTGGGAACGCTAGCCACAAGTGCCCAGTGGACAATTTTGCAAATCTGACCCCAATGTGCAAAAATTGCACACTCCCTCACTGAGCAAAGCCCTAGTTTCCAAGATGGACCTACAAGGTGACACCCAGGCCATGAGACTGGAGGCGAGGGGCACCCCTAGTACTATCGAGACATTCTAAATCCAACGAAGTCGACAGTTCATCGATCGGATCCACGGTCGTCATTCTATGGCTCGTTCCGTTTGGCATCCAAAAGGACTTCAGGGACAGCTGCTAGATACCTGTCGGGGGCATAGAAATACAACCGTGCAACAAAACTGGGTTCCGGGGAGACATGCAGGTGTTTCCAGGGAGGTTCTGGTTGGGAACGCTAACCACAAGTGCCCGGTGGACGATTTTGCAAATCTGACCCCAATGTGCAAAAATTGCACACTCCCTCACTGAGCAAAACCCTAGTTTCCAAGATGGACATACAAGGTGACACCCGGGCCACGGGACTGGAGGAGAGGGGCACCCCTAGCACTATCTCGACGTATTGAATCCAACGGAGTCAATGGTTCATCGATCGAAGCCACGGTCGTCATTCTATGGCTCGTTCCGTCTCGCATCCAAAAGGCCTTCAGGAACACCTGCTGGATACCTGTCGGGGGCAAAGAACTCCAACCGTGCAACAAAATTGGGTTCTAGGGTGACGTACAGGTGTGTCCAGGAAGGTTCTAGCTGGGAATGCTAGCCACAAGTGCCTGGTGAACGATTTTGCAAATTTGACCCCAATGTGCAAAAATTGAACACTCCCTCACTGAGCTTGGATTTTCTTTTTCCCCAACACGGAACTTCTCTTTCCTAATCTTTTCAATATGTTCCTTGGGGGTCTCCATAAATGTCACCAAACACAATCCATAGTAAAATCCTTTATAACCAAACACAATTCACAGTAGAATCCTCCAGGTGTCCCTGAATGTCCCCGGGGTGCCCAACTAGAATGCCCATAGCACCCGAACCATGGCTCGGTTCATGAATCCGTCGATTCGGGTGGGTCCGGGACACCGGGTTTCATCTCAGGGCCCCCCCACAACGTCCCTCAAAGACTCGGAAGCGGTTCCAGTGGACCATCACTGGAGCCAAGGTTTTGCTCAATGAGGGCCATTCCAAATCCGCTCAAGGGGGCCATTTCTCGTCCGGATGCCCCCGGGCATGTGTGGCCACTGTGGACAGGTCCACAATGGTCACATGGACTTGTGGGAGGAGATGAAATCCCAGTCCGCTCATCGGTTTGGGTTCTGTGGCCCCGGGGCAAATCCTCTAAGTGTCCTTGAATGGTCCCAGGGTGCCGGAATAGAATTCCCGTAGCACCCGAACCGTGGCTCGGTTCATGAATTTGTCGATTCCGGTGGGTCCGGGACACTGGGTTTCAGCTAGTGGATCCCCCAGAGTGTCCCTCGAAGACCCAGAAGCGGTGCCAATGGGCCATATCCGGAGCTAGGGTTTTGCTTCGTGAGGGCCATGCCAAATCCGCTCAAGGGGGGCATTTCTCGTTTGGATTCCCGCGGCATGCGTGGCCACCGTGGACAGGTCCACAATGGCCACATGGACCTGTGGGAGGCGACAGAATCCAAGTCCACTCGCCGGTTTGGGTTCCATAGCCCCCGGGCAAAACGTCCAAGTGTCCCTGAATGGCCCTAGGGTTCCCGTCTAGAATGCCTGTAGCACCCGAACCATGCTCGATTCACAAATCCGTCGATTTCGATGGGTCCAAGACGCCGGGTTTCAGCTAGGCCCCCCCCCCACAGCATCCCTCGAATACCCGGAAGTGGTGCCAATGGGCCATCTCTGGAGCTAGGGTTTTGCTCAATGAGGGCCATTTCTCGTCTGGATGCCCCCGGGCATCCATGGCCACCGTGGACAGGTCTACAATCACCATGTGGACCTGTGGGAGGCGACAGAATCCAAGTCCACTCGCAGGTTTGGGTTCCGTGGCCCCAGGGAAAATCCTCCAAGCGTCCCTAAATGGCCCTGGGGTGCCCGATTAGAATGCTCGTAGCACCCGAACCGTGGCCTTGTTCACGGATCCATCAATTCCAGTGGGTCCGGGACGCCAGGTTTCAGCTAAAGGCACCCCCACAATGTCCCTCGAAGACCCGAAAGCAGTTCCAATGGGCCATCTCCGGAGCTAGGGTTTTGCTCAGTGAGGGCCACGCGAAATCATCTCAAGGGGGGCATTTCTCATCTGGATGCCCCCAGGCATGTGTGGTCACCGTGGATAGGTCCACAATGGCCACGTGGACCTATGGGAGGCAACGAAATCCAATTCCGCTTGTTGGTTTGGGTTCCATGGCCCTGGGGCAAATCCTCTAAGTGTCCCTGAATGGCCCCAGGGTGCCCAACTATAATGCTCGTAGCACCCGAACCGTGTCTCGGTTCAGAATCCGTCGATTTCGGTGGGTCTGGGATGCCAAGTTTTAGCTAGGGGACCCCCCACAGTGTCCCTCGAAGTCTCGGAAGCAGTGCTAATGGGCCATCTCCCGAGCCAGGGTTTTGCCCAGTGAGGGCCATTCCAAATGCGCTCAAGGGGGCCATTTCTCGTTCGGATGCCCTCAGGCATGTGTGGCCACCGTGGATAGGTCCACAATGGCCACGTGGACCTGTGGGAGGTGACAAAATCCAAGTCCACTCGCCGGTTTGGGTTCCGTGGCCCCGGGGCAAATCCTCCAAGTGTCCCTTAATGGCCCCGTGGTTCCCGACTAGAATCCACGTAGCACCCAAAATGTGGCTCAGTTCATGAATCCATCGATTTCGGTGGGTTCAGGATGCCAGGTTTCAGCTAGAGGACCCCCAACAGGGTCCCTCCGAAGACCCGGGAGTGGTGCCAATGGACCATCTCCGGAGCTAGGTTTTTGCTCAGTGAGGGCCATTCCAAATTCGCTCAAGGGGCCATTTCTCGTCCGAAGGCCCCCCAACATGCATGGCCACTGTGGACAGGTCCACAATGGCCACGTGGACCTGTGGGAGGTGACAGAATCCAAGTCCACTCGTTGGTTTGGGTTTCGTGGCCCCGGGGCAAATCCTCCAAGTGTCCCTGAATGGACATGGGGTGCTCGACTAGAATTCTTGTAGCACCTGAACCATGGCTCAGTTCGCGAATCCGTCGATTCCGATGGGTCCAGGACACCGATTTTCAGCTAGGGGATCCCTCAGAGCGTCCCTCGAAGACCCAGAAGTGGTGCCAATGGGCCATCTCCGGAGCTAGGGTTTTGCTTAGTGAGGGCCATTGCAAATCTGCTCAAGGGGGCCATTTCTCATCCGGAGGCCCCTGGGCATGCGTTGCCACCATGGATAGGTCCATAATGGCAATGTGGACCTGTGGGAGGTGACGAAATCCAAGTCCGCTCGTCGGTTTGGGTTCCGTGGCCCTGGAGCAAATCCTCCAAGTGTCCCTAAATGGGTGCAAAAACCCTATCTCTAGAGATGGCCCATTGGCACCGCTTCCGGGTCTTAGAGGGATGCTGTTGGGGGTCCCTTAGCTGAAAATCATCATCCCGGACCCACTGGAATCAACGGATTTATGAACTGAGCGACGGTTCGGGTGCTACGGGCATTCTAGTCAGGAACCCCGAGGCCATTCACGGACACTTGGAGGATTTGCCCCGGTGCCACGAAACCCAAACCGGCAAGCGAACTTGGATTCCTTCGCCTCCCACAGGTCCACGTGGCCATTGTAGACCTGTCCATGGTGGCCACGCACGCCTGGGGGCATCCAAATGAGAAATTCCCCCCTTGAGCGGATTTGGAATGACCCTCACTGAGAAAAACCCTAGCTACGGAGATGGCCCATTGGCACCACTTTCAGGACTTTGAGGGACGCTATGGGGGGTTCCCTAGCTAAAACCCGACCTCCAGGACCCATCGGAATCGACGAATTTACGAACCGAGTTACGGTTCGGGTGCTACGGGCATTCTAGTCGGGCACCCTGGGGCCATTCAGGGACACTTGGAGGATTTGCCCCAGCGCCACAGAACCCAAACCACGAGCGGACTTGGAATTCGTTGCCTCCCACAGGTCCACGTGGCCATGGTGGACCTATTCACAGTGGTCACGCACGCCTGGGGGCATCTAGACGAGAAATGGCACCCTTGAGCGGATTTGGAATGGCCCTCACTGAGCAAAACCCTAGCTCTAGAGATGGCCCATTGGCACCGCTTCCGGTACTTCGAGGGACATTGTGGGGGGTCTCCTAGCTTAAACCTGGCATCCCGGACCCACCAGAATTGACATATTCGCGAACCGATCCACGGTTCGGGTGCTACGGGCATTCTAGTCAGGCACCCCCCGGTCCATTCAGGGACACTTGGAGGATTTTTCCTAAGGCCACGGAACCCAAACCGGTGAGCGGACTTGGATTTTGTCGCCTCCCACAGGTCCACGTGGTCATTGTGGACCTATCCACGATGGCCACGCACGCCCGGGGGCATCCAGACGAGAAATAGCCCCCTTGAGCGGATTTGGAATGGCCCTCACTGAGCAAAACCCTAGCTCCGGAGATGGCCCATTAGCACCACTTCTGGGTCTTCGAGGGATGCTATGGGGGGTCACCTAGCTGAAACCCAGCGTCCCGGACCCACTGGAATCGACGGATTCGTGAACCGAGCCATGATTCGGGTGCTACGGGAATTATAGTCAGGCACCCTGGGGCCATTCAGGGACACTTGGAGGATTTTCCACGGGGCCACGGAACCCAAACCAACAAGCGGAATTGGATTCTGTCGCCTCCCATAGGTCCACATGGCCATTGTGGACCTGTCCACGGTGGCCATGCATGCTCGGGGGCATCTAGACAAGAAATGGCCCTGTTGAGCGGATTTGGAATGGCCCTCACTGAGCAAAACCCTAGCTCCGGAGATGGCCCATTGGAACCGCTTCCTGGTCTTCGAGGTATGTTGTGGGGGGGGGGGGGGCTATCTAAAACCCGACGTCGTGAACCCACTGGAATTGATGGATTCATGAACCGAGCCACAGTTCGGGTGCTACGGGCATTCTAGTCGTGCATCCAGGGGCCATTCAGTGACACCTTGGCCCAATTATTCGTGGATGCAGGCTAGAGAAACTTCAGAGAGCCTCGTACCCTAATGATTTTGCCACCTTCATCTACTAGGGGAATATTCTTGCAAAGACTGGTAAGCTCTTCGGGCCAGACGTAGTTATTTGCAGATGAATAGTTCAAAAAATGTGCAGTGGTGATAAAAAGTTTACTGTCTGTTGAGTCTGATACTACATCTAGGAGCCGCTCAACAAACTTTGAGATAGAAAGATCTATAATTTTAGGATACTGATTCAACCACTCATACAGTTTCTCACCTTCTTGAGGATCTAAATTTATAATTTCCTTCTGGGTAGATTCAGGCATTCTCGAGGATCTAAAATTATAATTGCCTTCTAGGTAGATTCAAACATCGAATAATCTTTGGTGGCACTTCCAAGCTCCCCAGACCATTTGGTCAGCCACAATATGTGCGACTCCTTTGACGAAAGATAATGTCTGGTGTGGACGGCAACATTTGATACACTAGCCAAATCTATGTTGTTGGAAGAACTTACATATTTCAACAAAGGAGCATTTTGCAAGTGACTTTAATAATCCCTTCCAATTTTTAGCAATAAAACAAAGAAGTTCAACGTACATATTTTTAGGCAAGCTTGTCAACCAATCAGACAACCGAATACAGGGAGATAACCACGCCCAAAGAATTCAAGCTATTATAAAACTCTTGTTTATCAAGATAAGGATGGACTATGTGTACATTACGAGAATATAGATGAATGAAGTCGCTTTGATGAACTTGTCCTCTTGCTTTCTCCAGAATGCGTTTAAAATCAGGGAGCATTGTCCGAGCTTCTGTTGGTTTACATAAACGTTTATTCCCAAAGCTGTCATCACATAAAACCACTTCTTCAACTTTCAATTATGTCTGAATGACATCTCTAGCTTGTGTTAGTTGTGGATAACGAGGAATATGAAAGGGAAGGTACCTATAGACCCAAGTTTTCGATGATAGAGGTGAATAACCACTTATCAGAGCAAGAAATGTTTAACAAAAGGCTACTGGAACACAATGAAGGATTCCCTAGTTCCACTTGTTATTGAAAGTGATACTTTCTCTTGACGAAACCAGTAAAAAATCTGCCTGTATTATAAATGGAAATCCTGTTACAATTTTCATCGGAATAAAAGCATAGATACCTATAGCCTCCATATTTCCTTCTGTAAGTCGCTCGCCCATCAGAAAAGCTAATGTAATAGCCCATTTCCCAACATCTTTCCTCTGCTTAACCCACGGGGGGTTCACTCAGTGAACTTGTTACATAGCACGATCATTCACAGGATGTTAAAGAATATCCCTAATTTCACTAAATATTGGAAAATGTCTCCTAAAATTGTATTGTTGAACCCCCCCTCCCAATATACCTTTCCAATTAAGAAAAACCATATTTTCACCAAATATTGTAGGTAATCATTTTTATCAACCCATTTTTAATACCCCTTTATATCATATTATCAAGTTGTAACAAACAGGATCCCTAACACATCTTAGTATAAGCAAAGATGATGCTAAATAAATTAATAGTATAATGTTAACAATGATCCCACCGAGATTACATGGGAAATTGATCAATCTATAGCGTTGGATAGTGTAAGAACAAACATAATAGCAATGGGGAAGGCAAAATGCATAAAAGACAACCCAGTCAAGAGATCAATGTAACTACGAATGTAAAATATTGATAGTCCAATAGTGAGTGCAATGCTTATACACAACATATAATTAGATAATTCCTCATCAACAAAGAACCAAAATTTATAAACACCCCAAAAAGACCTTATTAGTTTATAAATAACCCAGACAAACCTAATAAAAATCTCCCCATCCTTTCGTGTCTTTGAATAGGGTATGGCTTCCTGCAACTATTTTTGATAGGAAAGGGGTCAATTCCACTAGGATTCCATATATGCATGCACCACCTGTTGAATAGTATAAGTTATTCACCCATAAATTCATATATTTCATCACTAACGAAGCTCACAAGATAAATAATATAAATTACAGAAACAACCACAGTCAGTTTGAATATGCTGGGTGCGGGGAAGGTCAGTAGATTGCTTATTAATATACAAGAAATTTATTAATAATCAATATTAAAAAAAACATTAAATTTAATATTTAAACAACTATATGTTAAACAATTTATTGGTCGAAATAAAGGATTTAACATTGCAAAACATCGCTTGTCGAGAAAAGCACACTTGAAATTCCAGGTCGCTTGCTAGTGATGTGCCTTGACTCCAAGAAGTTGTTGTGCAGGAATCGATGTACGATCTGATCCACTGTTAAGATACATTTTGTTAAGCCTCCAATCCAAAGTAGAAGATAAAGAAAATAGAAGGTTAGATGACTCTCAACATTGGCTCAAACCCGTTTGGAGAATAAGTGTAGAAAAATCCATAGTTTACTATTTGGGAATAAGCAATGGATTCAACATTTCCACTTTCTAGTGATAATATGTTGGGTTTCTTTGCTTGTGCTTTGCTTACAAAAGTTGGGATAATGGAAAAAAATGTATATAAAACCTATCTCATTGGACTATCGGCCATGTTTATGTTCATTGGCATGATATGTTGGATAAGTATATAGTTCTAACAAATCCTAGATGCTCACTTCCATTTCTAGGGTTTATGAATAATAATAAGAAAGAAGAGAAAAAGAGTAACCATCGAAGCCTATGCCTTTTTTCTTTTATAGGATGTGTTATCATCCATTTGGTACATGATCAATACTCCTTATTTCACTTCTATTAAAAAATTCTCTCATGTGCTAATCTATCATCATTACCATGCCAGATCCAGTGTCCATGGTTTGTTGTGCAAGGAAACCTATACGAGGAATACATAGACCATTAAATCGTTAAACATGGTCTCGGGAAAAGTTGAACCAAGAGATAGTTCTCTGGTCGTCGGGAATTCTATCCTTATCACTTTACAACTAAGAGATCTTCGTCAGAAATGAACCTCAAATTATTATCTTTCCTTCAAATTTATAGTGAGGTAGATATGGTTACCTAACAATAGCTAGAACTACAATTATCTTGAATTGCAAAATGAGACCGAGTATATTTATAGAAGTATGTGAACTAGAAGAGGCTTCACATATGTTATTTACTCGTTAACAATATGAGATTTCAGAAATAGAGTTTTTAGTCCCAGTGATTATAACATAAAAAGAAGATAAGAAAAAATATGGATCTTAGAATGTAGATACCAGTCTGAACAGGAAAGGTAGTTTCACAAAATAGATAATCATAAAAATGGAAAAAACCAAGATCGTTTTAGGAAATAGATAATCACAAAAATGAAAACTTTATGTAAGAATATATTAATGGAACTCTAGGACATACTAGATAATAATCTATAATATGTTTTTGGATAAAATAAAAGCGATAACATGATATTTTGCAAAGAAGATGCAGGAAATTTGCATGGGATGTGAGTACCCCTTCATGTCGTGTATTCAAAACTAAATTCGAAAGAAAAGTAACATTTAACAAAGCAAATTTTACCACTAAATTTTATCTAAGAGATGTATGGAGATGATCCATATATGCTCATAAACATAAGTGGTATGCTCATAAACAAGTGATTTCAATAATAATGATCGAGCCACGTACCTCTGTGCACATATATTTTCACATTCAGATTCCACATTACAGGGAAGAAAGTTAACCCTCCACTGGGCATGCCCTAAAATTCCAATCAAACTCATTTTTCTACTTGCATCTTTTGGTGGGTCCAACACTATGAAAGATAGAGAAACTTCCCCTGAAACTCGGGCAATTTGTGATTTAAAAAATACTTCAAACCACAAAATCAGGGTGAACGTAACAACAAATCCCAAACTCATGGAAAATGTGACTATAAATCTCTTTTTTCCAAGATGGATTAAGGGAGAAATACCTCCAGGCTCCCACAAACCCTCACTCCTAAAACAATGGGGCGAATGAATACTTTAGTTAAAATCTCAAAGAGATCAATTGGTTTTTATCATCAATACCGTTGGGCTAAAAAGTTTTCAGTCTTTTATTTTAAAGAAAATGATGGGCTAATTAATTTATTTTTGAAAAATATTTCCATATAAAAATTTGCCCTTAAAAATTTCAAACTCATTAAAATTTACCCATGCACAAAGTTTCACCCTTAAAAGTTTCTATGCTAAAATGGTAAAACCAGACAGTCAAGATAAGTTATTTATTTTACGAAACCCAAAATTAATAATACACATTTTTTTATGCATTGGAAACGTTGCCTCACCTGGGGCAAGAAGGTAACTACTTTCGAGAGGTAACCTGTGTAGTCCATCCCTGCAAGTCACCAAAAACCTAAGTTAAAACCTTGTATTGTAGTGAAGCTTTTTTTTAAATGAAATATTGCAAATGAAAACTTATATAAATCGTTACTT
Source organism: Larix kaempferi (assembly GCA_027924585.1). Classification (NCBI taxonomy): domain Eukaryota; kingdom Viridiplantae; phylum Streptophyta; class Pinopsida; order Pinales; family Pinaceae; genus Larix; species Larix kaempferi. Next base: position 42,699,384 of record BSBM01000904.1, read on the forward strand.
GTGAGGAAAGCAAGTGGGGAGAATAAAATTGTCACTCACTGGAAATGTTGACACTGAGGCCAAGTTCCTATCACAAGGGTACGAAATAGTCATGGGGATTATTTAAAATTAAAAAAAAGAAGACAACGAACCCCAGTGGCATCATACTAAAAGGAATTTAAACAAGAAATTAAAATGAGACTAAGAAGAAGGTTGTAACTCAGTTATAGAAAATAAAAAATATGCAGTCAAAGGTATGCATTTGGATGAGGTAACACCACTATGTATGATTGGTTTTGTCCATATATACCACAAGTTTCCAAGATATTCATCTAAACCCTTTGAGTGGGTGGGGAAACCACCATTCTTCTGCTAAAACCTCATTACCTGCAACACAGGGACAAAAATTTCCCAAACCCTGTTAGGAACCCATGTCTTTACTTTGTTAGTATGTTGTTGTTGGACGCATATGCTTTGTAAGTCGTCCCGTAGTATTTGTTGATCAATAGTTTTTGTTATTGTTGTTGGCGCATATTCTTTGTAAGTCACCCATAGTATTGTTGATCCATAGTTTGTAACAACCCATGGTTTCGACCCATAGTATTGGTGCCTAGAATTAGTATATAAGTGTGTGTTGAGACCTATGAAGGCACGGTGAAGTTATTTGTATTGAGCTTGCTCATAGGAGGTTGCCCTTTCGAAGTGGCATGTGATCAATATAAAAGTGATTCTGAGTTCTGTCATTTCTGCTATTTCGCATATTCATATTAATTAATTGTTGCAGGTGCCTCACATCTGGTATCAGAGCACTTTCTTGGGCTCACTGGGTGAAATTTCTGCCAAAATTTTTTTCGCATCTGTTGCAGGTTCGGATTTGGGAATAATCCCTATCCGCTTAACTGTGGGAAGTACTTGGGCATAAGCCCTAAAATGCATTGTGAGGAGTACCACAGGAACCCCGAAGTAGCTGTCCCATTGAGAGGACCTGCCAGCGAAAAGGGCAACGACCACTACCTGATTGACTAGTTCCCACCCGTGAGGTAAACCAAGAGCTGTCGTTTGTGGCAAAGCGGTTATCATTTTTACCTGAGCCGTGGAGTGAGGGGTACTTCCCCAATACGCAAGCCGTCAGACAGCATTGGTGGCCGAGTGAAACCCTTGAACTGTTAGGAAGCCACACATACCTGGGGTCCATATATAATTTCAGTTGAACTGTCGTCGATCGTTGCTGCGTCGTTTTACATCCAGTCGTTCAGATCCATTTTGCAAGCCATTCTAGACCCAACCATTTTCAATCCATTCGGCGCCGTTTCAGATCCCTTTCGAGCCGTAGCCGCTCCAATCTGAACAAAAAAAAAAAAAAAAACTCCTCATGGTTATGGTTGTCACCCGTGCAGGAGCAAAAACCATGGAGGAAGCACTTGCAGCCATCCAAGCCAAACTCCAGGATCTGGATGAAAATTTTCTCGGCCTCCATCTTGAACATTCAGCTATGAACAACAAACGGCAGTCCGAGTCTTCATCAGACAATGGGTTCTCCTCTTCCGACAATTTTCGTGGTCCGAAGCTTGATTTTCCTCGCTTCAATGGTACTGATCCAACTGGATGGATCTATCGTGCAGAACAGTATTTTAGTCTGCATAATACTTTTTATGTCAACAAAGTTCCACTGGAATCCTTTCACTTGGAACAGGAAGCTCTTCAATGGTACCGTTGGTACATCAAGGCTCATCCAGAGCCCAAATGGCTAGACTTTTGCCAGCTCCTTTTGCAACGATTTGGTCCTAGTGCTTTTGATGACTTCACAGGATCCCTCACTAAACTTCGCCAAATTGGCACGGTGAGAGAGTATCAAACCGAATTTGAGAATCTAGCCAACCACACCGAAGGATTGTCTGATGACTTTTACCGGAGTTGTTTTATCAGTGGTCTAAAGGATGCCATCCGCTCTGAGGTCAAAATGTTCTATCCCAACACAATGATGGAAGCCCTAGGGTTGGCTAAGTTGGCAGAAGACAAGATTGCAGCCCAACAACGCTCCAAGCCCACGTTTGTTCCCTTCCGAAATATGGGTTCTCAGCGACCACCTATACCGCAGGCTCCTCGACCGACTCCTATCAAGCGTTTGTCTGAAACAGAGATGCAAGCACGCAGAGAAAAGAGGATTTTCTATAATTGTGATGAGAAATTCACTCGGGGACATAGATGTGTTCAGCAAAAGCTCTATCTCTTGGATGTGGAGTCTCCGCCTGCCTCTGAAATTGGTGACGAAGATCCAGAAACACTGGATGCTCCGGTCGACATTCAGGAACCTCTTATTGACCCTCCATCTCAGGATGACCAGCCAGATATATCTCTCCATGCTTTAGCTGGAATCACCACCCCCCAAACAATGCGGGTCAGTGGTTACTTCAAGAAGCTTCCTCTTACAATACTCATTGATTCTGGTAGCACTCATAATTTCATTGACCCTTGGATCGCCAAACAAGCTGATTGTTTTATCCATCCTTGCTCCAACTTTGAAGTCATGGTTGCCAATGGGGGCACCTTACCTTGCAAAGGGAAGTGTCGAAATGTGCGTATCTCTATGGGATATTATACCTTGCGCTCTGACATGTTTGCCTTGCCCTTAGGCGGATGTGATGTGGTTTTGGGCGCTCAATGGCTACGCACACTTGGCCCTATCTTATGGGATTTTGCTGAACTTTGGATGCAGTTTTCCCTCAATGGACAAAAACACACATTTACAGGATTACAACCAGGTTCTCTCAGCATCATCAATTCACATCGCATGGAAAAACTCCTCAAGAAGAATTCACATGGTGTCATCGCTCAGATCCATTCCATCCAGATGCAACCATCAGCGGTCTCCACTACTCCTTTGGATCTACAACAAATTCTGGATCGATATACCGGTGTCTTTGCTGAACCAGTGGGATTGCCACCTTCCAGGCCAGAAGACCATCGTATTCATCTCCTTCCTGGCAGCGTTCCTCCCAACATCAAGCCCTATCGCTACCCATTTCACCAAAAAACGAAGATTGAAATGCTCGTTCGGGACTTATTGAAGCAAGGTATCATTCGCCCAAGCACTAGTTCCTTTTCTTCTCCAGTTATTCTTGTCCGCAAAAAAGATGGGTCATGGCACCTCTGCATTGAATTCTGAGCACTTAATCACCTCACCATCAAGGATAAGTTTCCAATTCCTATTGTTGATGAGCTTCATGGGGCTCACTTTTTCTCCAAGTTGGATCTTCGTTCTGGGTATCATCAAATTCGGGTTGATGAGGACGATATTCCTAAAACAGCTTTCCGCACACATGATGGCCATTATGAGTTTTTGGTCATGCCCTTTGGCCTCACTAATGCTCCTTCCACATTCCAGGCCTTAATGAATAAAATATTTCGACCCTACTTGAGGAAATTCATTCTGGTATTCTTTGATGATATCCTCATCTACAGTAAAACATGGGATGAACATCTCTAGCATCTGGATCTTGTCATGCAACTTTTCTCTGACCATCATCTCCATGCCAAGCAGTATAAATGTGTTTTTGGACAGAAGGAAGTTGAGTATCTCAGGCACATTATCTCAGCACAAGGGGTTCGCGTGGATCCTGCCAAAATCGATGCCATGAACAATTGGCCGCATCCTCAGACACTCAAGAGCCTTCGTGGTTTTTTGGGGTTGACTGGCTACTACCGCAAGTTTGTCAAGGATTATGGGAAGATTGCAGCTCCATTAACTGCTCTATTGAAAAAGGATGCTTTTACATGGACACCTGCTGCTCAGTGTGCATTTGACAAGCTAAAACAAGCTATGTGTACTACACCTGTGCTAGCTATGCCCGATTTTTCCCATCCCTTCACTATTGAGAGTGATGCTTGCGGCAATGGACTTGGTGTCGTTCTCCTTCAAGATGAACACCCCATTGCGTTCACCAGCAAAGCCCTTTCAGGTAATCATTTAGCTGCCTCTACCTATGAGAAGGAAATGATGGCTATTTTGCATGCAGTACAGAAGTGGCGCCCATACCTATTAGGGAATCATCTCTGCATCAAGACTGATCACCAGAGTCTGAAATATTTCTTGGACCAACGTGTCTCCTCCCTGGCACAACATAAATGGGTTAGCAAACTCATGGGTTATGACTATGAGATCACTTACAAGAAGGGTAAAGACAATATTGTGGCAGATGCTCTTTCTCGCACATTTGATGCCCAAGGTTCTCTTTCAACTATTTCTATGCCTGTTCCAAATTGGTTGCAATCTGTTCAATAGGGTTATGTCAATGACTCTTCCTTATCTCAAATCATCCAACGCTTGACCAACAACCCTTCTGCTGTACCACACTACTCTTGGGATGGTGCTTCTCTGCGATACAAGGGTCATCTGGTGCTTCCCCAGAGCACATATCTTCAACAGGCTGTCTTCTATGAACTCCATGCTTCTCCATCGGTAGGGCACTCTGGGTTCCTCAAAACGTATGAACGAGCACGACGTAACTTCTTTTGGCAGGGCATGAAAAGGACAATTCAACAGATGGTGGCCGAATGTGATACCTGCCAGCGCAATAAGGGTGAAACAACACTCCTTCCAGGATTGCTTGAACCCTTGCCCATACCTACATGGATTTGGATAGATATTTCTATGGATTTCATTGAAGGGCTCCCTAAATCTGGAGGGAAGACAGTGATTCTCATTTTGGTTGATCACCTCTCCAAATATAGTCATTTTTGTGCTCTCATCCATCCCTATACAGCCTCCTCCGTCGCTCAAATTTTTCTGGACCAGATCTTTCGTCTTCATGGCATCCCTTCTTCCATTGTCTCGGATCGTGATGCGACTTTCACCAGTCATTTTTGGACAGAACTATTTCGCCACACTGGCACCAAACTGAAGATGAGTTCAGGGTATCACCCACAAACAGATGGTTAGACTGAAATTGTCAATAAATGCTTGGAAACTTATCTTCGTTGCTTCACCTCGGAACAACAACATCTGTGGGAAAAGTGGCTCCCTCTCGCTGAATGGTAGTACAATACCTCTTACCACACTGCCTCTAAAATGACCCCATATGAAGCAGTCTATGGTCAGGCACCTCCAGATCTTCTTCCATACACCCCCACCAGTTCACCAATTCAAGAAGTTGACACGGTCCTTCGAAACCACGATCAGATTCTTCGCATTTTGCAGGACAATCTTCACATGGCAAGAAATCGCATGAAGCAACAAGCTGATCAGCACCATTCGGAGCGCACTTTTCAAGTCGGTGATATGGTTTTTCTTCGTCTCCAGCCGTACAAACAATCCTCCTTGAAACTCAAAGGGCATCATAAGCTTGCTCCAAAGTTCTATGGGCCATATCGGATTCTTCAGAAGATTGGGTCCGTTTCTTATAAATTGGAACTTCCTCCTTCTTCCCGCATTCATCCATTCTTTCATGTCTCTTGTCTGAAGAAAGTTCTTGGCACCAACATCAGCGGACAAACGATTTTACCCGAACTGGATAATGAAGGATCCATCCTTTTGGAGCCAGAGGCCATCCTCAATCGGCGCATGTGTCAGCTTCGCTCTCGCTCTATCACAGAGGTCCTAATTCAGTGGCACGACATGCAACCAGAGGATGCTACATGGGAACCACTCCTTCAGATTCAACAACAATTTCCACATCTAAAGCTTTGAGGACAAAGATTTTTTTAAGAGGGAGGGGATGTTAGGAACCCATGTCTTTACTTTGTTAGTATGTTGTTGTTGGACACATATGCTTTGTAAGTCGTCCCATAGTATTTGTTGATCAATAGTTTGTGTTATTGTTGTTGGCGCATATGCTTTGTAAGTCACCCGTAGTATTGTTGATCCATAGTTTGTAACGGCCCATGGTTTCGACCCATAGTATTGGTGCCTAGAATTAGTATATAAGTGTGTGTTGAGACCTATGAAGGCATGGTGAAGTTATTTGTATTGAGCTTGCTCATAGGAGGTTGCCCCCTCGAAGTGGCCTGTGATCAATATAAAAGTGATTCTGAGTTCTGTCATTTCTGCTATTTCGCATATTCGTATTAATTAATTGTTGCAGGTGCCTCACAAACCCAGAGGAAAGAGGAAGACGATAAGGAATATGGAAGGTGTGGGAATGTCAAATTCCCCCTTCACGTTTGAAACCCATGTCAAACCCCGAGGAAATGTCACATTGAATGCTCGATTAGATTAATGCCAAGTAGAGGGGATCTGGTGGCCATAAAACCTTTCAAGTTACTAGGTGATCAATCACGAGTGTCGAATGAGACTAATAAGTAGATCAATGGTGTAGGATCAACCTAAGGGAAAATTAAAAGACACCTATATTAATGGTGCGTGGTAATAGAGAAAAAACAAATTAATGGATAGCGTTAATGTTGTCGACTCAAGTGATGTGAACGCTGTTGCATACAGGTATAAACCCAAGTTAATTAACCATTGTTCGATGTAAGACATCAACCATGTCGAGAAGGCACGTCATAGGGAAGTTAACCCATGAGAGTCCCATGTATTATACCAAACTAATGTTACATCACATGGTCAATGTGGTACAAGGTCGACTATTTTTTTCCAAGGTCTTTTGGGAAGGTTGTTTAGAGTTAGGCCACTAACGATGGTCCAAAAGAAACATGATATGGTTGACAATGGTAGGTAGAACATGTCTACATGTAATTAAAATATTTGTGCAATAAAAATAGTGTGAACAGAGAGGGTAATGAGGTTATAAAGTATTATTTGGGCTTCCATATTTCACAAAACAACCATTTCATCCAATAGGAGGAACATTCATGCAATGTCAAAGCAACAATGATAATTCAACAAAGTAAGATTGTGAACAATATATCCATTCCTAAAACTCTAAACAAGTAGATTAACAAATTATGGAAATTGTTGTGAAGAGAAAATACCAAGTGTGACTAATTAAAATTAAAGCGATAGTAAAATAATTGTAAAATATACATGTATGGTGTTCATATGGTGGACCCTAACTTATGACAAAGTTTGCGACCATTGTTTGAAGTAGGTGAACATACTGGTGCAGCCATAGGTTTATATGTAACCATATAATCTATAGAAATGAATTTATGATTTATATAAAGAATCCATAGAATAATATAGTGCGTTGGACCATGTCCCTTAATTGATGGTGAAAGGTTGAATAAGAGATAGAATATCCTCACACCATTCTTAAGATTTTATTGTATATCCAGAATATTCAACCTATTCCCAAAAGCAAGTGGAAAAAGAAAACAATATGGTCAGAAATTTAGGTACGTTACACTAATGGATTTCATGTAAGGAATATTAGAGATGTTGACGAACCTCTTCATTTAAGGAGAAAAGGTGACATATTCCATAAGCCCTCCCCCTTCACGACCTCCATAGTGATTTCTGCCATGGTCAACTCTTTTGTTGTGGACATGGTAGTGTTGCTCGACTACTAACCTTTGGAAGCTACCATTTCCAACTTGCTTACTTTGTAAGAATTCACCATATTTAGTTTACTAGTTAGTCACGTCTAACCCCACAATGTGAAATCTAACAATGAACAGATTAATATACAAATGGAAGACCAAAACCCTAAACAATGCATGTTGAATAAAGCAAATATAGCATTTAAAGGAAAGTGAAGTGAAATGAACCTGGATATAGTTACCTTTGATGTGTTCCTCTTGATTTAAGGATAAATAGGGATAGATTCCATAAGATCTCTCCGCGTCACCACCTTCATAGTAAATTTTTTCCATGTCGTCTCTTTCGCTATGGCCATGGTAGTGCAACTCAACTGCTGATCTTTGGAAGCCTCCATTTCCAACCCACTTGCTATGTAATCCATCACCATATATGATTGACTTAGATGCCACAATGTTAAATATACCAATAACCAAATTAATATACAAATGGAAGACCGAAACTGTAAAAAGTGTGTCAAATGAAGCAAATAGGGCATTCAAAGGAAAATTTAAGTGAAATTAACCTAGATATTGTAAGCTTTATTTTGACAGTTCCCATATATTTCTAATGGCTTCTGTGTGGGGAATTCCATAGATGTTAAGGAATCTCTTCATTTCAAGAGAAATGGGGATAGATGCCCTAAACCCTCTCCCCTTTGTCATATTTGTATTAGTGGCCACAATAGTATGGATCTGCTCTTAATCTTTGGAAGCCACCATTTCTAGTCCTCATGCTTTGTAAGCCATCACCGTGTCTTTTTTCTAGACGATCTCATAAGAACCCACAATGTTAGTTCTTTTATATCTAAGATCTTCCACCTCAAAACTCTTCCTTTCTCGTAAAGACCTCATATCCAAGGTGTGAATTTCTCCCCTTCTACTTGTGTATTTCACTACGGAACCTACCTGCGACTGGCCACCTCCAACACAACAACCCTGAAACAGAAAAAATCAAATCCTATAATGGCCTTGCCGCTGTAACCACACTCAGATTCCCATTAGGTAGGAATCCCTACCAACTTGGTGGTTCCAAATAGATAGTTCTCACCATGTTCAATGAGATGAGCAAGGGAGAATTCACCCAAATAGGCATTGAAGTATTGACCATCAAGCATAGCATTATTGTATGCTCTCATTATTTGTGAAGGTAAAGCAACGCCGAAGACTTTGTCAAACATAGGAACCCAAAATTGTTGCTAAACAACCTTATTTTCCCTTTTTCATTACCGAATCCATTTGGAAACCCTTTTTCATCACCTTCAAGATGAAAAGTCAAAGAGTCCAATTAAAAATGAAAAACAAATCGGGTAAGTAATGAGTAACATGGATTGTCTTAAACAAATATCTCAAAATACCTCTTGGTGTAGTAGTGATCCCATCTAATACATTAAATTAATACTTAGTATATAATCCTAACTATTATATTTACATGATTTTCCTTCTCCCTCCCCTCTACCGCTTCTACAAGAAATGTAATAAAATATACCCTAAATATTTGTATTTTCGTATAACATAATTAATCCCCCTTCACCCCTTAATACAAGGAAATATATTTTATCATTTCCATATCATAGTTTATTCCCCAATATGAATGGACGTGATAGGATATTTCCTACCAACTGACCCCCTGTGGCTCAACCCTACACTTGTTTTCCATGGGAAACCGCTGCCTCCACATGTAATAACTACATTGTTTTGTCGAAAATTGATCTTCTTCCGCTAACAAATGCAAAATGAAGGATTCATTGTCATTGCTACGAGAAGTTCTAAGGTCAGTTTCTCATAAAATAGATATTGTATAAATCCTGTTAAGATCGATATGTTCTAGCTCACAAACTGAGAGCTTCTTTATCTTAGACATCAACAAAAGAGCTTCAGGATGAATACTAGAGAGCTGTTGCTTTACAGCTTCAACCTTCTCAGGATGTAGGGGTATAAAACGACCCATAGAATGACGACCATGGCTCCGATTGACGAACCGTCGACTTCGTTGGATTCAAGACGTCGAGATAGTACTAGGGGTTCCCCTCTCCTCTAGTCCCGTGGCTCGGGTGTCACCTTGTAGGTCCATCTTGGAAACTAGTGTTTTGCTCAGTGAGGGAGTGTGCAATTTTTGCACATTGGGGTCAGATTTGCAAAATCATCCATCGGGCACTTGTGGCTAGCGTTCCCATCCAGAACCTCCCTTCACACACCTGCATGTCTCCCCAGAACCCGGTTTTGTTGCACGGTTGGAGTTTTATGCCCTCGGTAGGTGTCCCTGAAGGCCTTTTGGATGCTAGATGGAATGAGCCATAGAATGACGACAGTGGCTCCGATCGACGAACTGTCGACTCCGTTGGATTCGAGACATTGGGATAGTGCTGGGGTGCCCCTCTCCTCCGATCCCATGGCCCGGGTGTCACCTTTTAGGTCCATCTTGAAAACTAGGGTTTTGCTCAGTGAGGGAGTGTGCAATTTTTGCACATTGGGGTCAAATTTGCAAAATCATCCATCGGGCACTTGTGGTAATGATTATGAAGATGGTGATGGTGATGAAGATGGTGATGGTGATGAAGATGGTGAAGTTGATGATGATGGTGATGGTGATGAAGACGATGATGATGGAGATGTTGATGAGGGACCTAGAGATGACCATGATGATGAAGATGATGATGATGACAAAGATGGTGTTGATGATGGAGATGATGATGATGATGGCGATGGTGATGAAGATGATGATGATGATGATGATGAAGATGGTGATGATGATGGAGATGGTGATGAGGGACTTACAGATGAAAATGATGATGAAGATGGTGAGGATGATGAAGGTGTTGATGATGATGGCAATGGTGATGAAGATGATGATGATGATGATGATGATGATGATGAAGATGGTGATGATGATGGAGATGGTGATGAGGGACTTAGAGATGACCATGATGATAAAGATGGTGATGATAATGAAGATGTTGATGATGATGGTGATAGTGATGAAGATGATGATGATGATGATGATGAAGATGATGATAATGGAGATGTTGATGAGGAACCTAGAGATGACAATGATGATGAAGATGTTGATGATGATGATGATGATGATGGTGATGACGATGAATACGTTGATGATGATGGCGATGTTGATGAGGATGATGATGATGGAGATGTTGATGAGGAACCTAGAGATGACAATGATGATGAAGATGGTGATGATGATGAAGACATTGATGATGATGGTGAGGGTGATGAAGATGATGATGATGATGACGAAGAAGATGATGATGATGATGTTGATGATGATGTTGATGAAGATGATGATGATGTTGATGATGATGGTGATGAAGTTTGGGTGGGCATAAAACCAAGATAACAAATTTTTTTGAAGAGGCCATGTGGGGTGGGAGGTCAACCTCCAAAAACTCAAGCATTGAGGGTACATGTGCTGGTTCACGGATTCTAGGGCTAGATTAGGTCAATAGGGATAGATTAGGTTTCTAGGATTCTAGATTAGTTTCTAAGGGTTAGATTAGTGTTTCTAGGGTTAGTTTAGCTTTCTAGGATTTCTAGGGCTAGATTATGTTTTTAGGGTTATATTAGTGCTTCTAGGGTTAATCATGCATGAATAAACAATCACATGGCTATAAATCATAACTTAATATAAATCAAACATCAAATAAACGATATAAGATAACGATATCAAATAAAATATCTAACATGAATAACATTAATCATGCATGAATAAACAATCACATGGCTATACTATGTACCTTAGTCAATTAGGCCTTCTGGATCCTCTTGGTTTTTTATTGTCTCAAACAACCTCTCATGCTCTACATGAGGTAGTAAGTAGCGTACCTTGTTTGATGACTTCATTGACATTGTCTGTAGTTGGATGTTTGTACCAACGATCAAGTGCGTAAAGTGATACACCCACGAACCTGGTCTGTAATCCGTGTATGTGTAGCCATTTCTCTTTGGTCCCTTTCCATCCACTATAATATATTCCCACTAAAAAACCATCGATCCAGTCGGAAAGGTAATGCCTTCACTATCCGTTAATGGTGCGAGGAGGGTTTTCTTCCCCTGGATGCATTGTGCCAACCAATAATTCATTCCAATTTCACTGTCTATCGGGGCGACAACTGCGTAAATGTGTCCTGCAAAAATTCATTTTAAGGTCATATTCCAACAAGTAGTGGTTTGATAACTTGGATAATTACAAAAACAAGGAGGTAACCGGGATATGCATGCAGAAATATTTACCTGGCTGTACAAGATCAGATATATGATCATATTCATTCGAAATAGAGGACTGGCCTTCCTCTAACTGGATGGTTTCAACAACTGCATGTGGGCCCACTGCAAGTGATACATGATCCCATTCATCAACCCAATCCATTGATTCGCACTCATCCCACTCACAACTGCTGAACGACCCACAAAAGAAATCAATTTTTCGCATCCATATTTCAAATAAGGGGTTGTTTGAGCTTCGAACCGAATGAAATCCATGAGTGCCTTGCACAATACCACAACTATAAGAATGCGGTCGATCTATATCAAATACATTCCAGAAATTTCTGACAACATGTCCTCTACCTGTTGGTATGTGTTGCTCCGTGGTTCGATCTGACATTTTTTCTTTACACCATCAAACTGTGGATTTGGCATTCTGAATATGAGGGCCTCCCATGCACCTCATCTCCTCCCTTCATAGGGAAGTTTTGAGACATGCTCCAGCCCCATTGTGCTCTCCCTTTCCATGACCGGTCTCAAAATAGTTCCATACATGCAGCACATCATAAGTCTTGTGCAAAATACTCAACCACTGGAAAACATGTGCATTTTTTAATTGGCCTGCACAACCATCTGACCATATCCAATGCTGATCCATCTGTATACCTCTCTCCTTCAGCTAATCATAGAAAATTTTGAAGAAATGCTGCACATAATGTAGGCCGTGGCACCTATCGTCACTGATGTAGAAGTTGGTCTCTTTCAATATTATCCTCATGTCGTTGCTTCTCTCTGGTGCGTGCCTGTGTGTGATATGGACCATTATGCTAACTTGGTCTGAATGGTAGTATTGACTTTGAATCTCATTTTGTGGTTGTAGGGTGAAATTTTCCACAAAGTCCACAACCGACAATATTATGCCCTTGGGAAAGGTGTCCCTACACTGTTTGTACTGTTCATCCTACCATCGTGCTACATGGACATGTTGTACATAATGCTCGGTCTTTTGCTAGAATTCCTTCATGAATTTGCAAATTTGTACCTGGTGCCACAAAACCAAGGGCATTAATACAACATGACATTTTCAATCTGAATATATATGTACAAATTCAACATGTATAGTATGAAAGTATGGAAACTTAGATTACCTGTGACTTCACCGATGCAATTTTTTTTCTTTCCTTCAAACTATCTACTTAATATGTTATGTACAGGAAGTTCTACATTTCTACTGACATCTTCCCAAATTCGTGCTCCGCGGTTATGTGGATGAAGGGGCTCAATAATGCAAATCCACTGCAACTGGAACACGTCCCATATAAACATGATCGTTTATAATATTTTTGTCCTTCCGGTCTTGGACACATTATGCTATGTATAAATTCTATGGATGCATTTGGTGGTTGTAAGAATGGGAAATCCTACACAATGTTAGTATGCAAACCACACAATATATGTCTATATGTATCATAATAGTACTCAAATTCTACATGGTATCTACAATAACATGTATTGCGATCAATGCAAATTCTAACATACCAAGGTTTGCATTTTTCAAAGGACCTTTGGCCCAAGTTCAATTGTGTGTGATCATTCTTGAACCTCTCATAGAGTTCTGTTTGTGTCGTGTCAAGGAAGTGCTTGACATGGGGTTCACCCCCCCTAACACCTTTTCTCAACTTTAAAACATATCTTTGATTCGGTGATGGTCTAGTGTTATCATGCCAAAACTTTTGCACTAGTTATTTAACAGCATCAATGAGATTCATGTCTAAACGAGGTAACCTACCAACAAAGGCCCAACAATCTTTTTGGCCTGGGGTGTCAAGTTTTTCTCTAATGGCAGAATAATTTTGAAGAGTCTTTGTATCTACTTTAAATATTTTACATGTGTGTGATAGTAGGTGACGTTGCTGTGTGGATTTGTCTACAATCGATTTCGACAGTACACGACGGGCCGCATTAAAATCTTTTGTACGAGAAGTTTTTCCAATCAAATTAAATGCAGATTGTAGATTTCTAACAACATGATTGTTGGCCTCTAAACTTATAACTACCTTTATGCCCAAAATTCTCCTAACATGAGCTAGACAATGTGATTTTAACAAAGCAAGAAACAATTGACATTTTGCTACATCGATTTTGGATTCAAAAACATATTTCATTATCTTGCTACAATGGAAATCAATAGTGCGTTTGGGCATCTTACCTTCAAGTCCTGAAAATTAACTTTCATCCACATGAATACGTCTGGGAGTTCTTCATCGTCCGGTTGATAGTCGAGGCAAGGGAGTCGACAAGGAAGTACGAGTCTCGTCAACGGTTTGTTGTGACCCTTTGTTCACAAATTGGTCCTGCAAGGGAGTGTGTTCACCATGAGTGTGCTCTTCTTGTGGAGGTTTCCAGTTAAGAACTTGTTCAACATCCATCCCTTCAGACTCGACATCATGAAAGATTTGATTGACCTCAACCACTTCGTCATTGCTTGTTGATGGATCTAAGGCACTAACATTTTCATTTCTATGGTTTTGCATGTACAACCTGGCATTTTCTCTTACCTCATGGGCCTTTTCAGGGGGCAGCCGCGTCCTTCTAGACTTTCTTTTATTATTACGTCTTTTGCCCGTATTCAATGCATTTTTTGGAAAAACAAAAATATCACCCCTGCAAGAATGAACAACAAACAAGATATTAAAACTCGATGTGCAAAATTATTAAAGCTTGATGTAGCAATTGATTATGTGCAACAACATCTAGTGAGAATGTTTTCATATAATCTTAAAAGCTCATACTCACTTCATTTTCATGGTATGGATGAGGGAAAATAGCCCCAAAAGACTAAGAGTTTTCAATTGTTTAGTTGTTTGTGTGAGTTGTTGTAGTGAAACCATGAGGAATTCAACAAATGTTTTTCTACTAGATGGAGGAATGTGATTATGAAATGCTATTGGTGGTGATGCAAGTAATTTTTTTTATTATCTTCATGAAAGGTTGAAAGCATTGCTTGGTGCATGTTGTAGTTTTTTTTGGTAAGATGTTTTTCTTGTCTATGTTGAAGATTAAGAAGACTAAAATAGATCTATCATACAATTCATGAGAAAAAACCAAAATAGATGCCATTCAAACAAGTGAATGAAGACTAAATTACATTTAACAAGATAAAATTATCACCATACCTCAAGGATTATGATTTCTCTTTGCTTCAAATGTCAAATTCTCTTTTGATGTGTCCACTATATGTAAGAAGACTTCATGTGTGTCCAAGTAGCACGAGAATTCAATCCAAGGTGCCAAATAGAGTCCAACTGTTGTGTATTCACTCAATTGATCCAAATAGAGCCCAATAAGTGTGTATTCAATACAAAGAGCCAAATAGAGCCCCAAATGTTGTGTATTTTATCCAAATGGTGAAGGAAGCACCAAATGGTGTATGAATTCAATCTACCATGTAAATGCTTGTTGGACTGTGCGTGAAACCAGCGAAGAGAACGCGATGAATGAGGGAAAAAATGCGGGAGAAAGAACGCAGGTGATTTTTTAAATTGTATGTTCAACAGGGATGCACACGCATCAGATGCGTGTGCACACTAAAGGTGCATGCGCGTCCTTGCTAAACATTGTAATGTTTGGTGGGTAACATTCATTGTATTTATTGCCCAACAGATATAAATGTGCCGGGTTATGCCTAGAGCCCCTCCCCATAAAGAGCCCCTACCCCATAAAGGCCTTTAAGACCTCTTCTAATCCATAATCCCTAAGTGCATTTAAGTGCTTCTAGGTGTTTAGGGGGTTAGGGGTATATTTACAAATGTGTATTTTGATTTCAAAACATTAATTTAATTTTAAATTAGAAACATATGTATTACATCAAGAATAATAAAATACATAGTAGATATATTAATGTTGTATAAAGTGATGATAATGATGATGATGATGATGATGACGATGAAGATGGTGATGATGATGATGATGATGATGACTAATGGATATGATGATGATGATGATGATGACGAATATGCAGCACATCATCCTCATCATCATGATCATCCATCATCATCTTCATCATCATCAACACCATGATCATCATCATCAACTTCTTCTTCTTCATCATCATCATCATCATTGTGAGGATGAGGATGAGGATGATGATGATGATGATGATGGTGATGGTGATGATGATATGATGATGATGATGATGATGACGATGGTGGATGATGATGAATATGAGTACGATGATGACGAATATGATCATCATCAAAATCATCATATTTGTCATCATCATCTTCATTAGTCACCATCATCATCATCATATTCGTCATCACCATCATCATATTCGTCATCATCATCATCATATTCGTCATTACCATCATCATATTTGTCATCATCATTAGTCTTCATAGTCACCATCATCACCATCATCATATTCATCATCATCATCATCATCATCTTCGTCGTGATGATATGATGATGATGATTGTGACTAATTTGGAGATGATGATGATGATGATGAAGATGATGAGGAATATGCAGCACATCATCATCATCTTCATTATCATCATCAACATCATTGTGAGGACGCGGATGATGATGAGGATGATGAAGATGATGATCATATGATGATGATGATGATGGTGGTGGTGGTGGTGGTGGTGGATGATGATGAATATGAGTACGATGATGAAGATGATGATGTTGATGATGAATATGATAATCATCATCAATAGAAAAATCATCATATTCGTCATCATACTCATCTTCATTTGTCATCATCATCACCATCTTCATCATCCTCATCCTCATCCTCATCATCGTGTGATCATGGTCACGATCATCATTGTCTTTGTCATCATAATAGTCATCTTAATCATCCTCATCATAATCATCATCACCATCATCCTTATCATCATCATCATCATCATCATCATCATCATCATCTTCGTCATGATGATGATGATGATGATGAAGATGATGATGAAGATGATGATGATGATGATGAAGATGGTGATGATGATGATGACTAATGGAGATGATGATGATGATGATGATGATGATGATGTTGATGATGAATATGCAGCACATGATCATCATCATCATCATTGTGAGGACGAGGATGATGATGATGATGGTGGTGGTGGTGGTGGTGGATGATGATGAATATGAGTATGATGATGAAGATGATAATGATGATGATGAATATGATCATCATCATCAAAATCATCATATTCGTCATCATCATCTTCATTAGTCATCATCATCATCATCTTCATCATCCTCACCATCATCATCATCATCATCATCATATGATCATGGTCACGATGATCATTGTCTTCGTCATCATAATCGTCATCTTCATCATACTCATCATCGCCATCTTCATCATCATCATCATCATCATGGTGTTGATAATGATGTTGATGATGATGAAGATGATCATGATGATGAGGATGATGTGTTGCATATTCGTCATCATCTTCATCATCAACATCATCATCATCTCCATTAGTCATCATCATCATCATCATCACCACCATCTTCATCGTTATCATCACCATCATCATCATCATTATCATCTTGATCTTCATCATCATCATGATCTTCGTCATGATGATGATGATGATGATGATGAAGATCAAGATCATGATAATGATGATGATGGTGATGATGACGATGAAGATGGTGATGATGATGATGATGATGATGACTAATGGAGATGATGATGATGATGATGATGATGACTAATGGAGATGATGATGATGATGATGACTGATGGAGATGATGATGATGATGATGATGATGATGATGATGAATATGCAGCACATCATCATCATCTTCATCATCATCCACAACATGATCATCATCATCATCTTCGGCATCGTCATCATCATCATCATCATTGTGAGGACAAGCATGCGGATGATGATGATGATGACGACGATGATGATGAAAATGATGATGATGATGACTAAAGGAGATGACGATGATGATGATGATGATGTTGATGTTGATGATGAAGATGATGACGAATATGAAACACATCATCCTCATCATGATCATCATCTTCATCATCATCAACAACATGTTCATCATGATCATCATCTTCATCATCGTCATCATCATCATTATGAGGACGAGGATGATGATGATAAGATGATGATGGTGGTGGTGGATGATGATGAATATGAGTATGATGATGATGACGAATATGATCATCATCATATTCATAATCACCATCTTCATTAGTCATCATCATCGTCATCTTCATCATCCTCACCATCATCATCATCATCATATGATCATGGTCACGATGATCATTGTCTTCATCATCATAATCGTCATCTTCATCATCCTCATCATACTCATCATAGCCATCTTCTTCTTCATCATCATCATCATGGTGTTGATGATGATGAAGATGATCATGAAGATGATCATGATGATGAGGAT